>JARKHS020009341.1:0-158486 GCA_030143305.2 Amblyomma americanum
TGTATAAAATGTCGTGAATACGTTGACGGTCGTTGAAGAGTAAGCAACCGATGAACGAAGAACAACTGCATTTAATACTGGGTAAAAGAGACAGCTTACAAAAAGGTTCGATGCGTACAAGGTTCGTTTTGCGACTGACGCTTTCGCCGTTGTCTGGTCGCTCCCACGGTCTGAGCCGCCAGACACCTCCCCTCTCGCCACTCGGGGACTCCGGCGTTGAGAGATGCTCTCCAGGGAGAGCGGCCTTGCGTGGCGCAGGGGGACGCGGGGCTCCCTCCTCGAAGGGCACAGACGGTAATAAATAAGTCCGAATGTTTCCGCAAAGCGGGGAATCGGTCTCAGAGGTCGACGCACGGAAAACCGTCTTTCCACGAAACATAACGTTCACAACACATTCCCGCCCGAAATGGCACTGACATTTCACAGCCACACTCACTTCACAAGCTCTAACGGATAGAGCAGTTGAACTGGACGACGCAGGGTTGCTCCTCCGGGAAGTCGCACGATGCATGACCGCACTCGCCCGTCACGCCCGGGAAAGGTCGCGTCAATTAGTGCCATCTTCCAGAGCTGTCTTGGCTGAAGAGATTCTTTAAGCAGCACAAGATCGCCTGCCTGTAGACTCCGGGTGGGGTTCTTTCGGTGAAACTGTGATGCTTGCAATTCCTTCAAGTACTCATTCATCCACTGCCGCCAGAATCCGCGCAGGAGTCGAGACCTGTTCGTGAACATTTGCCGTAGGGTCGCACCAGTAATGGCATTCAATTCGACATGCGGCACATCTGGCAGTGAGGTCAGCCTCTTGCCGGTGAGTAACGATGCCGGGCATAGCGGCTGAGGTTGGTTTGCTTCGGTGTGTACGTGCGTGAGTGGACGAGAGTTGAGGATGGCTTCCACTTCAATTAGCGTTGTGGTGAGCTGTTCAAAATTGAGACAACTTGTTCCTAGCGTTTTCTTTAAGGCTTTCTTTGTCAGGCCGACAAGTCGTTCGTAGAAGCCGCCCCACCAAGGCGCGCGTTCCACTATGAACTTCCACTCAACTCGGCTGTTCGCGAAGTAGTTTTTCACTTCGTCGCTTCTGATAATGCTCCAAAGAGTAGCTAGGTCCTTGCTTGCCTTCTTAAAGGTAAGTGCATTATCACTGTAGACAGTATGAGGTACACCTCGTCGGGCGATAAATCGGCGGAAAGACAAAACAAAGGAGAGTGTAGACATGTCACTCACCAATTCAAGGTGGAGCGCTCGGGTGACGCCACAAGTGAACAGAGCGATGTAACACTTTGACGCACCATTCCCCTTGACAAGTAAAGGACCGGCGAAGTCAACTCCAGTCACTTGAAACGGGTGAGCCTCTGTTATTCTGTCCCTTGGAAGTGGCGCGCAGACCTCGCTGGCTGGTTGTGCGTGGTAGCGCTGACAGATAACGCACTCCTTGACTATTTTCTTTACCAGCTGTCTTGCGCCAATCACCCAGAATTTTTCTCTGAGTTGAGTCAGAGTATCGCGGATGCCTCCATGCAGCACTTGTCGGTGGCATTGTTTGGCTATAAGCATGGACAAGTCACTGTGTTTAGGCAGAATGATAGGGTGCTTGCTGTCATAAGTCAGTTGGCTCTGTTGAAGCCTTCCGTGCACTCTAAGAACACCGTGACTGTCGAGCTGCAAGGACAGATTTTTCAGCGGTGAGTCTGAAGGGATTCTCTGGCTCTTTCGTACGCACTCTACTTCGTTGGCAAATCTAGTCCGTTGTTCATGGAGAATCCAGTATTCCTCTGACCTCTTTAGCTCCTCCGTTGTCAGTGGTCCGGATTCGCTTTTTTGGCGTCGTATTTTCGCGACAAATCGCAGCACCCAGGCGGTCACCCGAGCCAAGCGTGAGAAGGAACTGAAATGTCGCATTTCCGTCAAGGCGTCCGCTGCCGGTGTGGTTGCGGCGGCGGGTAGTGCCTTCGTTTCCCTTCTTCGCTCCAGCTCCGCCTCGGTGAATGTAGGCGCGATTCCGCGCTGAGGCCAGTAGCATTCCTCCATGCAGATCCATCGTGGACCCGTCCACCAAAGCTCGTTATTCGACAGCTTCTGTGCGTGTAGACCACGGGTAAGGAGATCTGCAGGATTCTCCTTTCCTGGGCAATGCTTCCAGGTAAATTCTCCAGTCAGCCTCTGAATATCGACCGCGCGATTGCGTACAAACTGCTGCCAGCGATCGGCGTTCCCCTGAATCCAATGTAATGCGATGGTTGAGTCTGTCCACAAATGGACATTTTGGGGAGGTTCCTCTAACTGGCCGAGAATGTAGCGACCTAATCGTGCAGCCAGCAGGCATGCCGTTAGCTGCAGCCTAGCTAGGGTAAGTTCCTTAATTGGAGCGACCTTAGATTTGCTTATTAGTATTGTCGCACTACCTTCCTCGCCACCTGTCGTCAGGTAGGCGACCGCTCCATAGGCGACTGGGCTCGCATCTGCAAAAATGTGCAGACTGGTTGCTGCGTCTCCACCTGCTTTTGCCTTGTAGTATCGCGGCACCTTGACCTCGGGGAGGTAAGACAGTTCGTCAAACCACTTTGACCACTCCGCTGCAATTCCTTCGGGCAGGGCATCATTCCATTCGATATTCAGGCGCCAAAGTTGTTGAAATAGTACCTTCGCTCGTACAATGAAAGGGGATAGCCACCCTAGGGGATCGTAAATCCGTGCTGTGGTTTGTAGGACGGATCGCTTGGTGGGTGGTTCTGTCGTGGAGATTCTATCGGTGCAGGGGCAGAATGTTAGCAAGTCGGTGCTTGGTTCCCACGTGAGGCCCAACACCTTCAACACTCCTGATAGATAACCCAGCGGCTTGGCTCCCTTCGAGTTGCTGAAATCTCTGACAAAGCTTTTCACTGTTAGATGCCCATTTGTGCAGCTGCATCGAGGCCGCTCCGAAAATGGCGTTTGCCTCGTTGTAGAGATTCAATGCGGCCTGTTCGTTTTCGGCTCCCATCAGTATGTCATCGACATAAAGGCTGCGTTGCAGTCGACTAGCAGTGATCGGGAACTGTTCTTACGTGTTCTTTAGGTGATGTTGGAGAGTGGCAGAGAGCAAAAACAGACTGGCAGTCGTCCCGAATGGAACTCGTTTCATGCGCCACGTCAGAATTGGTGGAAGTGGACCACCTGGCTTAGGCTTCGTTTCGTACCACAAAAAACGCAGGGCATCTCTGTCCTCAGGTCTCACTGAGATCTGTAAAAACGCCTGCTCGATATCAGCTACGAGAGCTATCTTATGCCTGCGGAAGTTGAGCAGCATGCCCACAAGGTCGGCCGTTAAATTTGGACCACTTTCCAGGTTGTCATTCAGAGATTTTGCTGACCTGTTGTGAGACGAGGCGTCAAAAACAACACGCAGCTTGTGAGCGCCGCGGATTACAGCCTGATGCGGCATGTGATATACAGTGTTTGCGCCACTGTCGTTCGTTTCGACGATCTCTGCCATATTCAGTGCGCTGTACTGTCTTATAGCCGCATCATAATCATTCAATAGCTCTGGAGAGTTCTGCAGGCGTCTTGTCAGCTGGTGTAGGCGTCTGAGAGCAACCTCTCTGTTATCCTCTAAAGCCGTAACAGGTTTCCAGGGGAGGGCTACCTCATAACGACCCCCCTTCAGCTGTACCGTGTCCTCAAAAAACTCCACAGCAGCATTTTTTCCGGTCTTTGCCTCATTGTCATTTATCCCAATCGATTCCAATGTCCAGAATTTTGTCAATATGTCAGTTGTGCTTATTTCCGTGACCGAGGTTCGCAGGGTGATCGTTTGCATGCAGTGGGGCCCTTCGTCTATGCCTTGAACTGGTCCTTGAATGGTCCAACCAACAGCTGTTTCAACGGCTCTCAGTTTTCCGTCGATCTTTGTGGATCGGCCGGTCGTTAGCTCCCAAATGTGATCGGAACCTATTAAAAGCCCAATGTTTCTAGGCCCTCCGTCGTTGGTAAAATCGGCGGGTTCGTAGCCGAGTATTCTCAGCCTGTCCGTCAGTGTCACGGGTGGTGTTGGGACATACTGATCGCAAATTACGTCTGTCTCCAGAACCTCCAGTTCGCAAGTTTTCCCCTTTTTAGTTTTCACCTTGACCATAACTCGCCTGAATAATTTTTCTTCTTGGTGACCGCCAAAGACCCCCACGGTCAGCATTTCTTCTCCGAGAAGTCTGCATCCTATTCTTTTCGACGCTTCCGATGTGATGTACGAGCGTTGGCTTCCGCCATCGAAAAGGACTCGCAGTTGCGTCCAGGTTTTTTGGCCACCACAGTTAACTGCCGCCGTTTGCAGTAAGACGGTCCTCATGGGAGCGGATTCGGATCCTGTTGTCGACGTTTCAAGGCTAACCTGTGCGTTTGTGACTCCATTAGCTGCTTCTCTTTTGCGAGCTACCAAGTAGGAAGGGTCACATGTTGAGGTAGCGTGTCTCTTCCCGCACTTCATGCATTTCATGTACACATTACAATTTCTTGAACGATGCCCTTTTCGTGTACATTTAAAGCATCTTCCTGCCGCTTGTAGAAGTTGTTTCTTTTCGTCTATGCTTTTCTGTGCATCGCATTCATGCGTCTGATGCTCCTCAGCCTTGCAGAAGAAACAGCCTTCCTTCGTTATATTTTGGTGCAGGGCTGCAGCGGTCGAAAAAGGCTTATTCATCTTTTTGGAAGGCGGCTTCGTTTTCTCCTTTCGACTGTCATTAGCGCTTTTAGTTATATCCATGTTCCTTAATGCAGCCAGATTTTCTCGACTTTCCACTTCGACCCTCAGGAAAGCAATAAGGCGTGAAAAGGACGTCACAGTACCTTTTTTAGTTTCGTTAGAGCTTTCCGAAGCGTCGTCGGTCGTTGATTCCTCGTCCTCGTCCGAGGAGCTAGTTGTCGCGATGAGGCATTGACGGCTGTAGTCGAGAAGGATGTCCGTTGGTAAAGCTCGTTGCACAATCGGCATGAGCAGTGAGCTGTAGGAGTCATGCTTTTGGCCCAGTGTCTCCAAGCCCTTGATGTGCGCAGCCAGAGTATCGTACAGGCGACGAAGTCCGCGTACGTCGTCCGAAGAGCGAACTGGCTGTATATCAATCAGCTTCTTCATATGCTCTTGGATTAGGAGCTCTTCGTTGCCGAAGCGCTTCTTGAGGAGCTCTACGGCGTCGCTGTAGCACCGTGCGGTTGGTGGAAGTCCGGCGAGTGCAGCAGCGGCGTCACCTGTGACCGATGCCCTCAGGTAGTGGAACTTGTCGACAGATGACAGTTCTTCGTTCTTGTCGACTACTTGTTCGAACACTTCCCAGAAGGGCTGCCAGTCGTGTCGCCGTCCGCTGAATCTCGTGAGCTCCAGCCTTGGCAGTTTGAGCCTAATCTTGGAGGTCGTTGTGGCCTGAGCGGCGTTATTCTCGTGCTGAGTCGTTGGTGGGTTTCCAGTCGGGTTGGAGATACACTGTTGCAGCTTTGCCAAGACGGTTACGATGCGATCGTTGTATTCGAAAATCTGCTCGTACTCCGTCTCGGCCTGATCATCATCCAGTATCTCCTCGAAACGACTGTTCACAGCGTTGAGCTCAGCATGGAGAGACATTAGTCGAGCGTGCAAGACACTAGCATCGCTCTGAGTTAGCCGATCTAGACGCTCGAGGCATTCCTTGATAAGCTTCGTTACTTGAGTGCGCAATACCTTTCGCTTCTTGCAGATGTGCTCCATCGTTGTACCAGTACCGTTGTGGATCACCGGAATTGCTTCAAATAACCAAAGGATGAGACGACTTCATGTAGCAGCGTTGGATCTGTTGAGATGACAGGCCACAATAAGGCGAATATCCACGGTTCGTTGTTCGCAATTTCGTCTCTTCACTTCCCGTCCCGGGTTTCGGCACCAAACTTTTGTATAAAATGTCGTGAATACGTTGACGGTCGTTGAAGAGTAAGCAACCGATGAACGAAGAACAACTGAATTTAATACTGGGTAAAAGAGACAGCTTACAAAAAGGTTCGATGCGTACAAGGTTCGTTTTGCGACTGACGCTTTCGCCGTTGTCTCGTCGCTCCCACGGTCTGAGCCGCCAGACACCTCCCCTCTCGCCACTCGGGGACTCCGGCGTTGAGAGATGCTCTCCAGGGAGAGCGGCCTTGCGTGGCGCAGGGGGACGCGGGGCGCCCTCCTCGAAGGGCACAGACGGTAATAAATAAGTCCGAATGTTTCCGCAAAGCGGGGAATCGGTCTCAGAGGTCGACGCACGGAAAACCGTCTTTCCACGAAACATAACGTTCACAACACAGCCAATGAGGATGCTCCCGTCTGGTGACGTTCCTTCCCAGCCAATGAACGATTTTTATGACCGACGACGCATTTTGGCCCCATGGGGCTTGTAATGATAACGCTTTAATACAGCTCTTATCACGCTTAATCTCTTTGCCTTCTTATCCGCAATCTTCGTGGGTCACCGAAGAGTTTTCATGACGTATACGCGTGTGGGACAGCTCTCCCCTCGCTTTATGCAGACAGAGTACGCATTCCAGGTAGAAAAAAAAGGGCGCTTGCAAACGGAAGGAGGATCCGCTCACCCCTGTTGGACGAGGCGAACATGTCCTGCGTCACGTGACGCGAGAAGAAGTTGTCCATCTTCTGCGCGTGCTGCATGAGTGCTCCGGCGGCGATCTGCTTGAGGCGCGAGTACAGCTCCTGGGGTCGGAACGCCGTCTCGGGAAGGCTGCCCAGCCGCTGGAACCGGGCTGGGTCGAACAACTCCACCTGCGGACGGGTGGCGGCTTAGAGTCGGCGGTGCTCCTTACGACAACCATTCAGGAAGGAATTGTTAACCAGGAGGAGCACCAGGAGGAGTGGGACGGACCCACTCAAGTTTACAAGCTGGCCACCTCAGCTGATGAGCGGTCATTCCTTATTTCCCGATCTCCTGCCGCTGTATGCTAAGCTGGGTGTGCGGTAATCACGTGGTTTCTGGGCGCGTAGAGGATATCGTGTAACTTTTTTTCGGGGCTAAGCTTACCCGAGCGTCATACTTTCCAACAAGGGGACATGCCAGGCTCATCGCCTGTCCACAACGTGCGCAGATTCCCGACAAGTGCAGCTTCTTTACAGTTATATATGTATGAGGAACATTTTGAGGAACAAACGCCGTCGGTGGCTCAGTTTGTCGTTGCCAAAACTCCCCCGTTCACTTGCTTCTCAGTGACTTAATGTTGCCGAGGCGGACCTGAGCCATAATGTTCACCCTGGTTTGTGCTCTCGAGAAAGAGCCACCTGCAATCAGGCTGTACAAGTTGACTCAGAAGTGAGTGCTGTCCTACGGAGGCTGGGGGTTCAGGTAACGTGCAGCTACACTCTAAACAGAAAGGAGTAAAAAGGAGTAAGCTGTCCTCTAGTGAGTGTCGCTAGATGACAGCTTACTCCCTTTTTTTACTCCCGTATAGGCGTATTTGTGTTCAGAGTACCTCTATCGTCACTCCCGAAAAAACTGACATGGAAAACGGGGGAGGGGGCGGAAAGTTTCAAGTATTTCTTTCTTATTTTGCTCGTTTAACTCCTGCCTAACTAGTGTGTGGAGAGAACTTGCGATTAAGGTTTATTTTACAGGTATTAGGCATAGGCGATGGTGGTCCGTTGCCGTCAAGGGAACTGAGCTCAAAGGACGCTGGCTGGCTAGGCATATCGGGACTGGGAAATAAAAGAGTGTAATTAAACAAAAAAAGACGAAGAACACCGGTGGCCGCGTACCTGCGCGGGCGAAGCGGATGTGAGCGCCCAGGTCCCGGCGGCGGCCATGACGTTGGTGACTCCCGGCAGGCGGCGCGCGTCGTAGCCGCGGAAGTAGCCCTGGTTCTCGAGGCGCAGGCCGAACCGCTCCACCACTTCCGGTCCCAGCAGAGCCGGCAGGAACTCGTTGTACGTGATGAACTGCATCTCGGCGCCCACGATGCGCCGGGCTTCCTGGGGGGAGTGAGAGAGAAAGCACCCTTAATGGAACAATAATAATAATAATTGGTTTTGGCGGAAAGGAAATGGCGCAGTATCTGTCTCATATATCGTTGGACACCTGAACCACGCCGTAAGGGAAGGGATAAAGGAGGGAGTGAAAGAAGTAAAGGAAACAAGAGGTGCCGTAGTGGAGGACTCCGGAATAATTTCGACCACCTGGGGATCTTTAACTGTGCACTGACATCGCACAGCACACGGGCGCCTTAGCGTTTTGCCTCCATAAAAACGCAGCCGCCGCGGTCGGGTTCGAACCCGGGAACTCCGGATCAGTAGTCGAGCGCCCTAACCACTGAGCCACCGCGGCGGGTATTAATGGAACACCAAATCCGGTGTTGTGGAGCCAGGGTAGCTCGGATGCGCTTAACCTGACCTTCCAGGAGTGATTGGAAACGCTGGGGTGGGGAAGTTCGGCGGTTCGCCCAAAAAATTTGGCCGTTACGAGCTGGGATTTTGGACAGCTAGGGTCGTCTGGGAGAGGCCAGTTTGAACATGTGGTTGGTCTGAGAACGCATGCAAAGGGAAATGGGTAAAGAACAAGAAACTACGTTGCTGATATAGAACAGGTCAGCAAAGTTGTCTAACAATATTTGCTTTGGTCTGATTAACTACAGGTCTAATAATTTTTCTATTGCATTGCACACGTGACCTATTTACACAGTGGTCGAGGGCCACTAGCAGAATTAACTCCAACTTGAGTTATTTTACTCCTTTTGACGGAATTTATAATTATCCGCAGCAAAAAAAAAAGTGCTCCAAAAGCAACTTATGCTCTGTCCAGTGCCCAGCTTGTATTTTAAGAAAATTATTAGCTGTGCTCTTCAGTCGGTTTAGTTCACAATAGAACTCATCAGGGGCGTAGCCGGGGGGGGGGGGGGGGGCTTGTGGGGTTCCGCCCCCCCTCCTCTCCGAAATTTTTTCGAACTGTCACGCACCGCTGACCAAAACAACCACCGGCGCCGGAAGTCATTCTGGATTTTGTCACCTACAGTGTCTTTTTCAGACTAGAAAAGACATTTTGGCGCGAACATTGCTAACTCGTGTTGGATTTCGTGGCAACGCCCATGCACCTGGAGTCATGTAACGCAAGGGGCCCCATCCTAGCACAAACTTCCAAGGGTCTATCGATGGCTCGCTGTTGCGACTAAAGTTTCGGTGCAATTACTCGCAATACATGACCGGTGGCAGCTGCGTGCTGCACAGTAGCACTGGAACGAAGGTCAGCGTCATTGAGACTTTTCCCTGCCCGTTGCATATGTACAGAAATGTAAATGTTCTTGAACGACAGACATTCATTAAAATATTCGTCCTCTACTTGCTAATTTCATGGCCTTTACGTTTTTCATATCAGCGGCATGCACTGCTTTGCTGGTTCCGGACCGATATAGTTCTAGACTTCGTGTGATATTTTCTTTACTTAATAAATACGCAAAAACGTGGAAGCATTGGTATCAGTTATGTCTGCCACGGTGAACGATAAGGGGAAAGTTGGTATGACATGATTACAAGACATAAAACTGAGCAGGGGACAAGAGACACAGGAGAGAAGGAAACCGGACGAGCTCGTCCTGTTTGCTTCTCTCCCGTGTCTGCCCCCTGCTCAGTTTTATGTCTTGTAATCATGTCTGCCACGATTTTTAAGACATACGAATACATTATTTCATTTAAAAAAAGACATGTTTCACTTCTCTAGGCAGTGCGCAGCGTTATCTAATACACAATGGCATTGTAAATGGCAATGCAGTTATTATTGTTGCGTTTGATCCTTCCACAAATTCTATTAGGAGGCCTCGCTGCAACATGAGCCCCCCCCCCCCCCTCCTGGACAACATTTCTGGCTACGCCGCTGGAACTCATGATATGTCATTTAGCTCCTAAGCCTTGTTTCTACCACGTGTCGTCATGTGATGATTGCCAGTGTATGCGTGCGACGTCTAAAAAAAAGCATAAGCTCCTACCAGCAATAATGCTATGTATGTTCATTTGAGAACAAGCGTGGCACTACATAACTGGACGCAAGTTCTTTGGCAAATCAGCTTGCTATTCTAAGATAACTTCTGCAATTATCTTGGAGAAGTAATGCGCACATCCGACTGTAAAGAAAGGTAAAAGTTGCCTCAAGCGTGAAGTGCACAAAGAACGTAGGCGCCAATGGTGGAGCTCCGGTCAGAGCTGGAGAGGTCCCTGACTAAGCGTGACCCTAAAACTCAACACAGAGATCCTCAAATTTTCAACGGAGAGATACAGTGAGTGCGCGGTAAAGCCAGCACTTGAGAAAAATTCGTTACGAATAAGATCCCTTAACAGCAATAGTTCTATACAGATACTGTGTCGCCGCCGTTGTATGCTGTGATGCGAAAATTTCAAAGTCCACCTCTCTGAACTGGGCCCTGGTTAATGTTCGCCAGCGTGTAACCGTTCTCAAAATGTGCCCACTACGCGAGCTAGTTGAGCACTTCAGCGGGCGCTGCAATGGGGGACGGGGAGGCGAGGGTTCAGTATTACCGCTAGCTGCCTCTTATTTTTCCCGGAAGTGGGAAAAACTGGTACTTCCTTAATCCCCGTAGACCTTATCTCCGCACACGCACCTGGAAGGTCCTCTCGTCGTCCCACTGCGGGTTCAGTCCCTGCAGGCTGCGGGCCACCCGGTTGTGCTCCCTGAGCCACACACTGTGCATCAGCGCCAGCCCCAGGTCGGCGTTGACGCGGGGGTCCCCGCTCGAGAAGCACGGGGGGTCCTGCGCGCTGCGCCGGCAGTCCAGCGTCGCCAGGTCGGCCGGAGGCAACTCCTCGCCCGCCGGCGTCCGCTGGCTCAGCAGCTGGCCCGCCTCGAAGGCGCGGAGGAACTTGGCCTCGGCCTCCGAGGAGCCGTAGATGGTCGAGCCGTCCAGGAATGACGTCACCTGGGATGGCCGGCAGAGCGTACGCAGCATGTTGTGAAACGAGATGATAGCAGTGAGTGAAGTAGAGCTACAGTGTACAGCCCCGTTCAACATAAACGGGAACGCTCGACAATCAGCTTTCAACCAGCGCCCAAAACACATTCACGGAGGAGTGGACACGACGTCACCTGGGATAGCAGAGCGTGTACGCAGCATGTTGTGAAACGAGATAGCAGTGAGTGAAGTTAAGTTAGTGTACAGGCAAGTTCAATATTAAAGGGAACACTGGATAATCAACAGCCAATCAGCGCGCAAGACACATTCACGGAGAAGGAGGCACCTTCCCTAAAGGTCTCTCGCCCGATTTTGCATACGCTCTCAGCTGTCACCGTTACAGGGTAGTTAGTACCTGGTTGTTTTGCTCCCGAGGGCCTAGTCCGCAAGTCTCCCGGGGGGCGGCGCTGGAGCGCACGTACTCCAGGCAGCGCTGTCCGAAGCGGCCGTAGTACGGGTCCTGGGCCGCAATGTCGATTGGCATGCACTCCGGGTGCTCGAAGCCCTCAGCCACGTCACAGCACTTGATCCGGGAACCCTCGAAGCCTGCGGCGTTTTCACGATTGCCAGTGAGGATGCCATTGAGTCAGAACCAGGCACGTTTCGTTTTAGAGGGTGAGCGAGTGAGTAGCCCACGATCTTCAAGCCAGCGTTACGTAACTGTCCCATATTGTGCTTCAATCTCACAGCTGTTGCACGATCATTTGACAGTGTATTGCGCTTTGCCTCCTCAAAAGCCAGGTATTATGCCGTGTATTCCTGCACTTTGTACGCAAGAACTCCAGTTAGTGTACTCTTTCTAGTAGAACATGCAGTTTTCTCAAAATGTAGAATTCTTGCGCAGGGAAACAAAACGTATATGAAACATATTTGTCCTAGAAAACGACAAGGTCAACACCTAATCGGAAATGGTATCACAGGCGCTCATGGACACTTCTTCCTCGGAGTGCCATAAAGCAAAAACCTGTAATGTGACTGGGGATTGTAATAGAAGCCATCTCTAACTCACTGCCCCGGCAAAAGGAATTCTGTGATATTTAAAGTTGAGTGAAATACAAATGGAAGGTGACCGTTTTGAGCGGAGACATTTGTGCCGCACGCACCCGCGCTCTGCGCCGTGTGGGCCATGTCGTGGAAGACGAACTTTCCCCAGGCGACGGTCATCATGGAGGCGTGGTCGTGAGGCCGGTCCTGGTCCAGGAACATGGACGCGCTGACGGTGCGCGCGCTGGGCAGAGGCCGGCCCCGGGAGTCGGCGCGAATGGAGCTGATGCCTGCGCAGAGCGGGACAAGAGGGAAGACCAGAGTTAAAACACTACTACTACTACTACTACTACTACTACTACTACTACTACTACTACTACTACTACTACTACTACTACTACTAACTACTACTACTAATAATAATAATAATAATAATAATAATAATAAATGGTTTTGGGGGAAAGGAAATGGCGCAGTATCTGTCTCATATATCGTTGGACACCTGAACCGCGCCGTAAGGGAAGGGATAAAGGAGGGAGTGAAAGAAGAAAGGAAGAAAGAGGTGCCGTAGTGGAGGGCTCCGGAATAATTTCGACCACCTGGGGATCTTTAACGTGCACTGACATCGCACAGCACACGGGCGCCTTAGCGTTTTGCCTCCATAAAAACGCATCCGCCGCGGTCGGGTTCGAACCCGGGAACTCAGTTCTAAAAATGGAATAAGCACTCATTTGCTGTTCTACTCTGGAGGAAAGCGGAGCAATTATGACGACTTGTAAATTAGTTATTTATAATGAGCGCTATAAGATGCGGCACACCATTTCGAGGTCGCTCAAGCCTGTGGACTCTGAGTGATACTAGTACAGCATTTGCAGCTTTGGCGATGCTGCGGATGATGATGGCGGTGATGAACATGCAGGATCAGTGCCTGAGTATTCAAAAGTGCGAATGGTCGAAATTAGAGTAGTCGGAGAAATCCATTCAGCTGTACCAGTTGTTTCGAATCTGCATCTCTGCCGGTTGAAAAGCAGCGCAAACTCGAGAATGCCTTAGCTGAAATTGAAAAGAAGAAATAGACATGAGTTTAACATGCAATGAGCAGAAATGGCATTGGTCTTACGGGGCGTCATTGTGGGTATACGAAAGAAAGAAAAACGTAATGGGTCCGAACCTCAAAGTGGCGACACCTTGAGGCTCTTAAATCCCTTTAGCGTGCAAACATGTATGCCACAGCGCTCCTTAGACATGTTTCTATAATAAGTTAACAGGATAACTCTGACCTCAAGTTGTGAATGTCACAGCAAACCACTCAAATAACGGAGCGAGCGAGCACCGCAGATCCGGGGGCGGCGATCCCCAGGTGGTCGAAACTATTCCGGAGCCCTCCACTACGGGACCTCATTCTTCCTTTCTTCTTTCACTCCCTCCTTTATCCCTTCCCTCTACGGCGCGGTTCAGGTGTCCAACGATATATGAGACAGATACTGCGCCGTTTCCTTTCCCCCCCCCAAAAAAACCCAATTATTATTATTATTCTTATTGTCTGTAGTTCGCTGCAACGCCGCTGCGCGGCCTGGATTTCGTGAAACTCGCCGATAGACACGAACGAAGGCACCCATCGACTGTTTGAGCCCCCCGTCCCCTGCCCTAGTTTATCGACGATCGTAATCTCGATAACGAAAGACTCTTGTTCCAGCAGCTGGCAAAGTCTGGAAGAGCACACAGTCATTCGTTGGCGACGGCGCTTAAACTTAGAATAGCTGCACAGTAGCAGAGACGGAACACGTTTTCAGAGACACCACCTCGGAAGCTCCCTGACGTAATGCAGCGCTCGTTCGGGCTATGAGAGATGAAAACCACCGAAGTTTGGAGTTGCGCGACTGATTTCGATCGAAAGAACTCCCGGCATTTGCTGAGGACGCAAAACGAATGGAGCCACGTGTTGCATTCCGTGCAGCGGAAGGACGCCCATTATGCGGTGGCGCGTATAGGAAAGAGACGCAGGAAAAACGCCCCGACGGAGGCACTGCGCTCACGAGTGCGTAACGCCACCTTGGCCGCGTAACCCCGTGCTGCATGCGCCGAGCGGCCTACGTGTGCGTCAAACGCATGTGTCTTGCGTAGACGAGAAAATGGGGGAAGGTTACTGCAGTGGGGACGGGGGGGGGGGGGGGGGGGTATACAGTTTAATCGGCAGCCTCTTTCTCGCACTCGCTTGTAATCCCACTGCTCATTCCGTAAAAACACGGTCTTTGGTCACTATAGTCGGATACAACTCAAGAACGCCCCGCCTTTCCAGCCAATGGCGTCGGCTGATTCTCATGACAATGCTAACGTGACAATGCAGGAAGCGGCGCTACAATAGAGAGAGGCGTCTATCGCTGACCATTGAGGGTACGGTTTATTCCCTTTCATCTACTCCCCCCTGCTTTGTCACACTAGCATGGTCATGAGAATCGGCCGATGCCATTGGCTGGAAGGTGGTCTTTTGACGGGAAAAAGCCGCTGCGTTCTTGAGTTGTATCCGACTATATAGCATGTGCGACCTCGGCGTGTCTCATCGGCGGCCAGCCGTATTTCAATACGCACGTGGCCAGTGGATTGTTGATTAGATGAACTGACCACCGTTAGGTCATTGTCATAGTCATGAAGTCATTTTAGCTTCCGACCACTTCGCTTCGGCTTTTCGGGTGACAGGTGACGCATTGGCTCACTTTCTTCTCCAGCGATTCCGCGGGTCAGCGGGTCACGACCCTGAGGACGAGGTCTTCGTAGAAGCTAAGGTGTTGTTATGGACTGGACCGCACGACGTTCACTTTCGCATCGAACGCATCGTGTCAGGTTTTGTTTATTCCTGCCATGTTTCTGGAAATAATATCCGCAAGAAAAGGAGGAAGGACACGCTTGCAATCGCTTCGTCGCGCTATAACGAATTCGCAAAAGCGGGTCAAGATGCGCATTGACTCTCGCTGCGCGTTGCCCGCCGGTTGTGGCTCTGCGGCATTCGTGTAAAGCTCTCGGTTGCGCCGCGAAGCCCTCCATAGATTGAGAGCTGTGGATTGCACGACCTTGTCCCGCTCTGTGTGTATTTGCATTTCAAGCGGCATGTTGCTTTCGCTGTCTGCATCGAGCGGGCCTTCTTCTCTCGTGGTACGGAGGAAGCGGTGTGAAGGTATGTGCGGTCGGTCCTGCTTCCGCGCGCCGGCACATCGCAGCAGATTCTAGGCGGCAAGGTCGCGCTTAATAAACGCATGCCCACGGCACCGGCAACCGCCAGCGGACGCAGCCGTTCGACCCATGGTCTGCAGAGTATGCAGAGCTCCACTTTCGTGATGTAGCCCGTCTGGACACTACTCCAGCATTGGAGGTTTTCTTTGCACAGCAATGTAGTTGTATACTGTATACGATATTCTATGTAGAATGTCAACGCGGGTTAACCATAACCTGGCTGAAATTAAGAGGAAGAAATGGACACGGCTGAGACACGTAACACGAAGGGAGCATGATTGATTTCCTCCTAGAGTAGCGGAGTGGATTCCAAGAGAAGCCAAGCCTATCAGGGGGTGGCAGAAGGTTAAGCGGGCGGATCGGATTGGATGAGGTGGCCGCAGGTGGCACATGACCGGGTTTAATTGGAGGGATATAGGAGAGGCCTTTCTCCTGCAATGGACATTGGCTGGTGATGATGATGAAGCCGACTGTGTGAAGGGTTTCCTCTTTGGTAAAAAGCGTTATCATCGACGTCGTAGTACGTTATGATCCCCGCCGTTAATCAACTCCCGTGTTAGTGAGCCGCCCGTGTTGCCCAAGTGGACCTGAGCCATATGAGGGACACGCGATCGTGGAGTGATCCACTTAAGTTGCTAGTGAGTGCGCTACAACAACAGTTACTTCTTCACTAAGGGAATCGAAGAACAATTTGAGATTGCGTGCAGTCAGTCTTCAACACTAAACACTAATGAATAAATTACCCGCCGAGGTGGGCCAGTGGTTTTGATGTTAAGCTGCTGATCCAAAGGTCGAGGGAACGAATCCCTGTCGCGGCGACCGCATATCTGTAAAGGCGAAACACAAAATGCCTGTATGCGACCTCAGCGCACGTGAGTGGATAAAGTTGATCGAATTATCGGTTACTGAGCTGGCCTTATATGAGGCTTACCGATGGTCGGGACCCCTATTTCAGGGCTCCGACGGCTTCCGCAAGCCTGCTTGGCTCTTCTGACCAGGAGGATTTGGTCCTCTAGGTCTGAGCTGGCCAGCAGTGCCTTCCACTGATCTCTATCTGGGTTGGTTATGTGAGGTTCTATGCCGCGTGAAGAGCACGTTAAAGAGCCCTGGGTGGCCGAAATTCCCCAGGAAGTCCTCCACTACGGCGTCCCCTTGTATCACTCGTGTCGGCAGCCCGTGTGTGGCTTGGGTACGCTACACCCCACTCACCAATACCGACTGGTTACGGAGAAAGAACAGGTGCAATACCTGTCCCACAGCCGGCGGACACCTGAACCGCGCCGCGAGTACAGGGATGAAAGAGAGAGCGAAAAAAAGACAGAAGCACCGTAGTACAACACTCCGTATTAATTTCGACCGCCTGCAACCCTTTAACCCGCACAGACATGACACCAAACACAAGAGAGTCTGTTTTGGTTCGACTCCATCCATACCCAGGAATTCTGGACAAAAGCATTTTTGAGCGGGAAACCGTTTATGAAGCGCAATTTTTTCATATAATGTAAGATTTTACTATAACAATCAATATATCCGCAGTACCCGTACGGCAGTCCCTTTTTTTTCTACTAACGTTTTTGCTATCCTCAAAAGCGCTTCCCATTGGCTTTTCTATGGCAGTCTTACCTGTTTCATGCGATCGCTGGAAACAGTTTAAAAGAAAGATTTTGCTACATATCAGAATATTGGACCATTACCTTCAATATTTTCATAACAGTGTCTTACAATATTCCAATTTTCAAAATCTTTTCCCGAGAAAGCTGGACTTGCGAAACGTGCCGGGATATCGTCGTCCGCACTCGTGCTCAGCAGCCGAACGCCGTAACCACTGGGTCGCCGCGTCCTTGATCATTAAGAGCAGACAAAAGCGGGTGGGAAGTAAGTAGCTCCGGACGTTTAAAGAGGAAAAACATAGATGTATAGCACCACTGGAGCATCCCTCACCAGCAATCCTATAATGCACAGAACTTAACCGACTCCGCGCTGCTTTCACCCATAATTATCACCGGGGCAAGCGAAACAAAAGCAGGCCGGCCTACTCGCCAAACCAACTCGGGCGCCGAAGAGCCGCCCGACCGGCTTCGCGTAACCCCGCCGCGCAGACCTTGCTCGTCGCGTCCGCCGAGGGAGCACGAGACGTGCGCCGTGTGACCGAGGGCCGCACGGACGCACGAGGTCGTTCATTTACATCTCGGGCCTCACAACGGAGCGAGCTGGTCTTCTTCGTATCGCCGCGCGGCCGACTACGTCCGCGGGGTGAACCGCATCGAGCTGTGTTGCCGAGAGCGTTTTGCACGTGTAATATACCGGAGGACGGCTCGCCGCGACCGCTTCGGAGGTTGGCATAACACGCGCCGCGGCAGATGCTGTGTTCGTTATGTATACGAGGTCGCCGCGAGCGTCAGGGCGTGCGCGTGCTGCCGGCTGGCCTGCACGGCGCTTGGTCAGACGTCCGTCAATATACTTCCTCGAGTGAGTGTTGCTGCTCGAAAGCAGGGACTACCGCGTCTACGCTGTCTTATAGACAAGCTCTGCTTGCCAAATGTCAGTAACTTCAAATGGGACATTATTCACTATCATGTTAAACTTGGAACCTGCTTTCGTAACCTGTGCGTTAAGCGATACGATAATAATAATAATAATAATAATAATAATAATAATAATAATAATAATAATAATAATAATAATTGGTTTTGGGTGAACTGAAATGGTGCAGTATATATATCATAATTAATAATAATAATAATAATTGGTTTTGGGGGAAAGGAAATGGCGCAGTATCTGTCTCATATATCGTTGGACACCTGAACCGCGCCGTAAGGGAAGGGATAAAGGAGGGAGTGAAAGAAGAAAGGAAGAAAAAAAGGTGCCGTAGTGGAGGGCTCCGGAATAATTTCGACCACCTGAGGATCTTTAACGTGCACTGCCATCGCACAGCACACGGGCGCCTTAGCGTTTTGCCTCCATAAAAACGCAGCCGCCGCGGTCGGGTTCGAATAAGCAGTACATATTTTTCTTGACGTGGTAATGGCTGTTACCCATGCACGCCATCACACTTCCGAAAGCTACGTTAACCCAGAAGACAAGTCTACCCTAAATGTCTTTTGCTTTTTGTCCAACCCCTGCTCAATTCATTTTGCTGACGTCGTGGAGTCATTCCCCGTCATCTTTAATGCTGCTTATAAAGATCCTGTTGACTGCGCCAGTAAAGATTCATCTGTTGTTCCCTTTACTCTGTCCCGAGGCTGACGTGACTTCTCGATGGGGCAGCATATGATCACTGACGCGTGCGCCAGAGGTTGTATACACTCGTCAGGGGCAGATTTTGCCAGGCCAAAATTTACCTTGCAGATGATGAAACGATGAGATTTATATTTGCACTGGATATCGGTGAAAAGATATATAGCAGAGCCAGTACATTAACTCTGGTACAAGATTCGGAGCCCTTTACTTTTCGTTCCGCTGAGACTGGGAGTCGTACCAGTTCAAGCCATCCAATCTCTTGCCATTTGAATGTGGTGTACCATGCAACGTACGCTTAACCATTCATTTCATCTCCAAGATTCTCTTGCCTCTGGCAAGATCCGTCTCTCACGGCTGCACCTCAGAGGCAAAAATATTAGTCTGGTCGAAAAGTACCGTCAGGCTCGGGAAAGACGAAACGGAAGTGTAAACCATTACTGCGAGGCATGTCAGAATTTACCGTATGCTTTCGTCAGAAAATCCAAGCAGTCACTCAGACAGGTCACAGGGCTTCTCGCTTAGTTGTCACTTCTCATTCCATTCATTTCCATTCTCGATGCTTGCAGAACGAACGGGCGCTGTCGCGACACGCTAAGTTTGTTGAGTGGATCATTCATCAGCTCACAAATTCCCTTTGAAGTCTACGCGGCGCGCCTAAGTGATGAATTCGTGCCATCGATCCTAGGCTGCGTATAACGCTGAGAGGAAAACTCGCACAACTAGTGCTTTGGAATGGGTGCATGTGTGTGCGCGTAAGGGGAGGGGGGGGGGGGGGGGGCATTTCTCGGAAACGATGTGGAGTTTCTTTTTTCCTTTTTTTAGCGTACAAGCACCTCAAAAGGTTGGAGGGTAATATGTGCTACACCTGCATTACCTCATAGATGAAATTCAGCCGGGTGTTTCCTTATTCATGGGCGCCTTCTGTTGAGTTTCTCTTAACGGAGCGCGCCCCGGTAGCTGAGTGGTTATGGCGCTCGGCTGCTGGTCCGAAAGACGCGGGTTCGATCCCGGCCTCGGAGGTCGCATTTCGATGGAGGCGAAACGCTAGACGCCCGTGTACTGTGCGATGTCAGTGCACGTTAAAGAACCCCAGGTGGTCGAAATTATTCCGGAGCCCTCCACTACGGCATCCTTCATAGCCTAAGTCACTTTGGGATGTTAAACTTCACGAAACAATAAACTTCTACAACTCAAAACCAGCTGCATAGAAGTTTTAATGAACGTTGCCTGTATTTATTATCCAGCAGCTGATGTTTTGTGTAAATTTGTATTGACCTCACATTTATCCTATTCGCGTTTCATTTGACGCATACAATGCATTCCATGCATTCAAAGTGCGCGTTCACATACCTTACATAACGTACAAACTCTGGTTGTCCCGGGACAATTCACTTCACTTTTCGAGTGCCGAGACAAGAACCATGATTCTGTCGACCTTGTTTAGAGGGCCAGTCGAACTTGAGTACGCAATTTCTTTCTTTCTTTTTGTTTTGTTTCTACTTGGGAACGTCCCTTATTCTCATTCCCTCCCGGGAGGACAATGCGCTCGTCGGCGTTCACTGGACAGCCCTGTTTCCTGTCTTTTACATGTGACGTCGCGTCTCTGAGAAACGAACGGGCCGACTCTCTTTCTAGCTGACGCGACACAGTGTCGAAGAACAAGTTCACCGGGACGCGATGAATTCACTCCGCCCTGCAGACGCCAGCGCATCCCGAAGCGAAGAAAGGCTGCGGAAAGAAAAGGGCTGCCGGCTTGCCTCCAAAAACAAAACAGAAAATAAACGAGGAGAAAGAGAAACAAGCGTGTTTCTTTTCTCGAAGAAGAAGGAGAGTCCGTAGCGAGAAAAAGAAAATTGGATTCTGATCAAAAAAAAAGAAAACACGAAGACGCCGTCCTCGACGGGTTCCTTTGTTCTCGCGTCGCCGAGAAGTGGTTGTTTCGAGCGTCGGCAGTGGCGCGCGGAAAAATCGAACGACCCGTCCGAAAAGGACTCTCGGAGCGAGCGGGGCGAAGAGACAGCTCCGCGGAATCGCATTCGCCGGCGGTCGTCCCGTCGATGGTTGTTTTGCGGAGTGGCTGGATGTGTCTATATGCCTTCGGTCCGTTTGTGTCTTGGCGTGGGAACGTGTGGTTACGCGGGCTGCAAGCGGACGAGAAGGGCATGTGCGGGGTCGGTCCAGTCACGAGCAGCGCGTACGGCTCACCGCTATAAAAGGGGCGAAAGGAAGCAGACGATGCCCATCGATGACTGTTTTGTTACAACACTGCGCATTTGGGCGGTCGAGGGAACGCGAGTCTCGCGGAAATGGCATTGCGAGGGAATGCGGGGTAGACAGCGTGCGGACGCGAGCCTAGAGGCGACCACTTGCATTGCATCGTAGTTTAATATGCATTCGCTATGCGTGTTCAAGGTTGATATACAGTGCCTTTTATGGGAACTAGTATGCGCGTCACTTCAACTATGCATTGAATAATTAATAAATTTGTTTCTTTATTTTGTAATAAGGTGTAACAGTTTAAGTTGCTACGTGACGGGTGACCATGAATGCACTACAAGGTGGTACACAATAAATGTAATGAATATCACGATTCATGGCATAACTCGAACCTCGTTATAACGAAACTGTTTATAACGAAATAATGGCTATAACGAAGGAATGGCGATTCCCTTTGGAAGCTCGGTCAACACGGACTGTAACGAAGCTACGACTATTACGAACTAATCGCCGGACACCTTCAACTTCGTTATAACGAGGCTCAACTGCATATGCTATGCATTTGTGGAACATATAATGCGGCACGGTAGTGTGAATAAAACTATAGCTGTAATTTCTTCCCTTTCACCCTTTTTCTCACGGCGTAGTTCAGGTATCCTCACAGGGTGGAGCGGTTCCCGCGCTTTTTCTGTTCATCATAGCCTGTAATGCATACCTTCGCCTTGGGAGGCGACGAAATGTCTGTGTGTATACTCAGTGTGTTTTGTCTTCCATTCGTTCGGCGTAAGAACGAGATTGACAATGGGAAGAATGCTCGACTGACATCACCGATCCAGAGACAGCTAGACGCCACCACGTGTTCTCCGTAACCCCCCCCTGACGGTCCATCCTTTCCGGAAGGCCCTCTGCCGCGGCAGGAAACAACACAGAGGACAACCCTAGCAAGGGCCCGCGCTCTGTGTGATGCATACGGGGCTCGAGTGGCTTTGTCGGCATGAATTATGCATAAAGCGGTCGGTCGCGCGATTGACGACGTGAACGCGGCTGCGAGCGTCGGCGAATGGTGGCGCTGTTTTTGTTTCCACACCGTCATGGAGACGAAGTGCTGGCTATCCTCAGCGATAAATATCTCACGACGGCGTTATTGCTTGTCGTCTGGCACTGAGCGACATAGAACACACGCTTGGATCGGTGTTTTCACTTCAGTTTCGTTTTGTGCGCAGCGATTCGCGCTGAATGTTCTTCTGCGTAGATACAGGTCATACGTGGGTCTTTTGGTATTCTGGGTGGAGGATATAGAACGGCAGAAATTATAGAAGACTGTGACACAAGTTGTCACATCATCAGCATCATCATCACGAGCCTGAATACGCCCACTGCAAGGCAAAGGCCCCTCTTATGTCTCTCCCATTATCACAAATAGAAACCAACTCTCAACGCTTGTTTTCTTGCGTTCATTGTGCTGTTCGGGTAGAATTCTTAAGTGCAGGCATCTTAGCCAACGCACCGCATCTTAGTCACTTACACGTGTGCGAAACGTCATCATCATAATCATCTCCGCTCTTCTACATGCTCATCGGAAAACTTGACACCTCTGCAGGACAAAGGCCTCTTTCAGAGACCCCCCGGTCATTCGTATTTTGCTTCAGACGCGGCCAAGTCGTTCCTGGTAATTTCTCAAGCTCGTTCTTCCAACTGACTCTTATTGGCCGCCTCAGATGAAGGGAACACGCAGCCGATGAAAAAATAAAATGGAAATCATTGAGTACGGTGCTGCAACGCACTTGTGCTACGTGTGCGATCGAACCTCGATGTTACGAACTTCTCGATACAAGAAATATTTAATTGTTCCGCAGGAAGTCATTGATGTTTGGCACCGACTGAAACTTTACACGGATCAGGGGTCAGGAAACAAATGGCATCCTAGTCGAAATCAAGAGGAAGAAATTGTCTGCACGTAATGCGAAGGCAAGATAACCGCTGTTTTTAAAGGGTAATAACAGAATGGATTCCAAGAGAAGGCAACCATTGCAGGGGGCGGCAGAAGGTTAGGTGGACGGATGATATTAAGAAGTTTGCAGGCATAGGGCGGGCGCAGCTGGCAAAGGACAGGGTTAAGTGGAGAGACACGGGAGAGGCCTTTCCCCGCAGTGGGCGTAGTCAGGCTCATGATGATGATGATGATGACACTTAACACATCCACCGCCGGCTTTGCAGCATCCCGACTCAACCGTGTACGCTCAGTCGTCGCAAGAAGCCGCCTTCGAAAATGCCCAGCGAACAAGGTCACCTCAGTCGACCTTTTCATTTCTGCAGGGCGATTGGGTGTGTCGTCGTATGTCGTAGCTGAAACTGCCGCGGCCTTCGCCTCGACGCCGAGTAGAATGCAATAAATGCCGGGGAGTGCAACTTTGTGGTCACATAAGTTGGTGGGCTACGCCCTCGGGCTTTAGAGTAGATATATTTGAAGTGGGTGCCCAGAGTGTCGAACGGGAGCAGACAAGAGGGGGGGGGGGGGGGGGGGGGGTAAAATCAGCAGCGCAACTATCGCTATCACTTCTACGCCGCGGACGATGACTGTAACTTCCTAAAGTTGTTTTTTCTTCCGCTCTACCCGTATCCTGTCCAGGTCGACCAATGGAAAAACCCCTGCGCTCGGGTTTCAGTGCACGTTACAAAGGGCACCCGAGGCGGCCGCTCTCATTCTGGACTCCCCTTCCTCTACACCACTTTCTTAGTGGCCGGCAGTGTTACTCTGCCACGTAATATGCATATGCAACAATCATTAGCCGCTTTCACTTCACTGTTACACCGCTTCGCTTTCCCTTCTGGTTCACCGCCGCCGAGTGTTCTGCGCTGCTTTTGTTCCGCCTGATCCGCGTCGCCCCGTGCGTGACCCGGTTCCCTGGCGGGAAGAAAATAACTCCCGCTTCCTCCTCACCCATCTGCTCTCTCTCTCTCTCTCCCAGTGCGGTTCAGCGAAGAAGAAAACAAAAATTACCCCCGCGCGCGAGAGTCGACGTCGTCGTTGGCGCGTGACCTTGTTTGGCCCTTTTTGTGCTTTCCACCTCGGAGCGGATCGCGCTCGCGCTGAACTCTGACCTCCTATTGTGTTACACAACGGCTGAGGAGTCGAGCTGGTTGCTGGCAACGGGTGGGGGGTGCGCATTTCAGATAAGGCACGTTTTCAGCGGATCCGGCGGCGATCTCGACCGCGTAGGTAGCGGTCCCGTCCTGCGGAGGAAGGCGAAGTAATGCGCGAATCGTGCGAAATGAATGGGATGCGGGAGGGTTTCCGAGTCGGCGCTCGACGGCAGGCCCGTCCGTTGGAACGGGTCGCTTTATTTTCCCCCTTGTGTTCGGCGACTCGTCGGTGTGACGTCACTCGGCCGCGTGGTGAGAGCGTGAGGAAATCGGAGAAAGCGAGGTCTTATGTATACATACCACGCGCCGTCGAAGCACGCGTTGAAATCGGCACGTGTGGCGCTAATCCTATTGGCGTTTTATATCCCCGAGTGCGGTGTGCGAGCCGAACACTGACGGGTTTGGGATGAAGACGAACCTGTAGAGGCCGCTTCCTATCTTCGATCCATTGGGGCAGCAAGTAGCGGCCTCTCTACTCGTGGTATATATATTCGTCTTTGATGACTAAAAACCTCACTGGTTGTACGTCATCACTAGTATAGTGTGTCGTCTCTCCATGTGCCCGCTAGGCCTAATGGTAGGCGCCCGCTGAACCCAGATGTAGCTCGTGCAGGGCGCTGTCAGTGCGGGAAACTTGAGTCCTAGCTCTATAAGCAGTGCAGAAAAAGGAATGTTGTACGGGGAAAAGCTATTAATATAAAGAGTTATTTTAGAGACTAAAAGACTGCGGAAGCTTCCCGTCCACAAGAAACTAACAATGGTAGCTCTAAGCTATAGCTACACCAAACGCTCCTGTATGCCGCGCGACCGTATAGCGGCGCATCCTAGACAGCACTGAGACCTCCTCACACGTTCCATGTGACTAATTAGGGACAGCTGGGCATGACTGTCTTTGCGCGTGAACGGTGTTGTTTGTGTTTGCGGCATACTATACGACACGACGCCATTTTTCCCGGGCTATTTTCCTCGTATCACTTTAGGTGTACAACTGTTATTTCAGAGTGCAACAATCGTTTTCTACGACCATCAATTAAAGGATGAATTGAGGCTTGGTTTCGTTTGTACGTCATTATGAGTGGGAACGTCAAGAAGGCACGGAAGAGAACTTAAAGTTGTTCTGCGTGGACAGTCTACCGCAGTCTGATGAGGGGTAGGCTGACATTCTCTCAAAGCTCAGCTTTTATATGAAAAAAAAAAAGCCGAACAGAAAAGAACTGGCCGTTTTTGCAAGCTGCGGTAACGTCGAGACAGTTTCTTTGGCGCGGATCTCACAGGTTAAGCTACACTTCCACTCACTTCCAGGCTGCGATTACGGAGTCCTTTTAGATCTTGATGAGACAAGTTTGAATCGAGTGGCAGAACAAAAAACAACATTCAGTTTTAAAGTCTCATTATCTCAGCAATAAATGCGTCTCTCGCTGCCGGACAAACATGAACCTAGCCAGAAAGAGGAACAGAACTATTTTTTACTCAGAGAAAAAAATTAATAAGGTTGTCATCAGCGTCCCTTTAACGGCAACCGGAGGTTATCTATAGAAGCGGCGGTGTCGGCTTGCTATATCAGGCCTAACTCGGACACTGCTTCCAGAGCACCCCTTGGCGATACGAGCTGTCTCCTTCACGTGGCCTTCACTGCTCGGCGGAGTGCGGAGACTGTGGATCGTCGACGATGCCTGGCTTCTCAACAATCGCACGGCAAAAATAAAGACAAAAACCTAATTCAAGGGCATCCATGTCAAACGAGCAGGGCAGTCAAGTAAGACAGTGCAGATGCACAAGTCCGCGTTCAGTGCCTCACAGCGCTTGTTTTTCCCGTGAGAGTTTGAGCCCTTATAACAATGGGCTGGTGGGTCCTTGTTGTGGCATGCTTCTCTCCTGCCAACTCATCCCTAAGCAAAGAGAGACAAGCAGCTCTCTTCGGGCATAGTTTTTCTTTCTTTGTCTTGTTTTTTCCCCCGAGCTCTGACAGAACAGCCCGCAGCCACACAGAGTGCCGATTGTCCACGCTGTCTTGTAACCAGCGTCATGGCACAGAGACGTCATCGGCTCCGTTCGCAGACGTTCATCGCTTGCGTGACCCTGTTCTTGGGCAACCCGAACGTTACTGGGAGGAGAATTTCGGACGCCGTTTGTCTCGCCATCACCCGGCTGCCCCCTTTGTACTGTACACATGCAACGCTGTCAATAACCTTGACGCGTGTACGGTGCGGTTGGGAAGTGCGTAGGATAGAGACTGGTTTCGTTTTCTTTTGTACTTTCTGCAGGTTTAAAATAACATCTGAGTCGTCCTGCGTGACTCTAAGCTATGTTACCACGAGTTACTGAGATGCCGGCTGGCAGGACATCGTCAAAGTGATTACTCAATGCGTAGTAGTGATAGAACCAATGTTATCAAGGTTTTGCCTTTTGACAGTGTGTGGTGACCGATTCTAGCAAGCTAACCTTACCATCGTTAACCAGCACTGATTCCATGGAACAAATGCCTCTTTGAATGCGAGGTATATATTGTAGTTTGTTTGTTGTTTTGCTAAATGTTATTCCTTTTTCGCTTACTATTTCGTACTGCAGCGCGCAGTGCAACTTCTGTCTTCTTATCGTTGCGCCTCCAGCATGCGCGTCGTATGGCTTGCAGTTTGCTCTAAATAAATAAATAAATAAATAAATAAACAAGTAATGCAGACTACTATGCCTGCAACAGCTATGGCTGCAACACGCATGACAGCTGGCGCAGAGACAAGCTCCAAGTCCAGTTCTCTTGGACATCGCTTTTAAATGTGAAGCAGCCGTGTAATACTGTAACACACTGTTATGAACATGTCGATGGGAATGGCGTAGCCTTTCGATGCAAAGCAAAAGCTTGCTTTTAAAGGCTGTCCTGTTCTCACACGGAGTAGTTGACACTGCCACAGATAAGCAATGAGGTGCGTTTCTTGACAATAAATAGCATCAAACTACAAGCATTCCGATGGGAGATCTGGGGATATATTCGTTGTTGATGGTGCAATATTTCGATTCGCAAAAAATTGCGTTCACAGCAACTTCCCGCCGTAAAATGCGCTTGTCCAGAACTTCTATACACGCCGCGGTGGCTCAGTGGTTAGGGCGCTCGGCTACTGATCCGGAGTTCCCGGGTTCGAACCCGACCGCGGCGGCTGCGTTTTTATGGAGGCGAAACGCTAAGGCGCCCGTGTGCTGTGCGATGTCAGTGCACGTTAAAGATCCCCAGGTGGTCGAAATTATACCGGAGCCCTCCACCACGGCACCTCTCTCTCTCTTTCTTCTTTCACTCCCTCCTTTATCCCTTCCCTTACGGCGCGGTTCAGGTATCCAACGATATATGAGACAGATGACACATGATAGAGTGTGCGCCATTTCCTTTCTCCCAAAACCAATTATTATTATTATTGTTATTATTATTATTATTATTATTATTATTATTATTATTATTATTATTATTATTATTATTATTATTAAAAATTGCGTTCATAAGCAACTTCGCGCCGTAAAATGCGCGTGTCCAGAACTTCTACCTACGCCCACTGTTCGCGGCAGAGAACTGCGCTTTGCCTCGTTGGCATCAGGTGCATCGCGGGGTTTCGGAACACTTCGAGAAGTGTGCTGTCTTCTCCGTCGGGGTTCTATCGAGAGTTGGAGCTAACAGATGCGGGACCCGAACACGCCGAAGCAATCCAAGCGGTGCTCGCACTACTCACCGTCCGCGTAGTTGGGCGGCAGGAAGCGCAGGTAGCGCAGGTTGGCGCTGCCCCAGTACGGGTTCTGCAGGTTGTTGCAGTAGCCGTCGTAGCGCCTGAAGCGCTCGGCCGAGCAGGGCGGCGCGAACCTGCCCGTCTTGTAAGGGCAGAGCGCCTGCGCCAGCGTTCCCCGCACGTCCACCTTGGTCAGGCCGAAGGTGACGTCTCGGGGGGACAGGTTCAGCTGTCGCGCCAGGTTGCGGCTGGCCTCCTCGGTGATGAGAGCCAGCGCCGAGATGTTCTTGGAGACCACCTTGGTCTTGCCCATGGCGCCCAGGAACCAGGGGGGCTGTCCTGGACGCATGGCGACGCCGCTCTGGAACAGCACCGGCTCGGTGATGTTCCAGATGTGCTGCTGCCTGCGCAGGAGGGCAAGGGAGAGGCGTATGAGCTGGAGCAAGGGGGAATCTTTATTTCAGTTGCCCGTAAGCTTCAAAAATCGCGGAATATATGCACGGCTGCAGTGGACTCTGCAGAGTGATGAGAATGGAGAGACCATCTTTAGTGGCTGGATAAACATTTCCGAAAACCTCCATCCAATTTCTGCGGAGATCGGAAGTGTTCAGGTGTCTCCGTCAAGCCTGGGCACAAAACGGCTCACGCGGAAGTTATAAAGCTGGCTGTATGAATCGCGCACATTTAAGAAGTCTTCCGACTTTTCGCTAACCTTATGTCTCGGTCGCATCTGGATAACGTTGCCCTGAGACCACACGCGAAAGCGATAGTTTTTGGCTAGGACAAACTACGCGATCAGCTACGCGGACGTCATTTCCGGCGCTTATAAAGATATCAGCGCAGAAACAAGAAATAACCCTAAAATTAGAGCCAGCTCTTCTTTTCGTGCTGCCAGCAATTGTTGGATAGAACAACCGTAGTCGTGCAACTTCACTATACGCGTGTAGAGTCACACTGCTGCAATTTTCATGGGCACATGGGCATGCTGCATAATTGAAAGAGAAAGGATTTGTTTGAGAAGTGGCAGGACGGATACAACGGTGCTCTGCAAATGCGCCCACTTGCGTACTGTTCGAAACGCTGTAGCCTTCGCCTTCAGTGGCGTCCTGCAGTGACCTTGACAAGGCTGTTTACTTCTTGCGCAAGCCGCTCACACGATCCTGACAGGGCGGCGTGCCCTCGCGTGGGGTAAATCGAAGTCGGTGTGCTCGTCCTTGTTTAGAGGATCTCCCAAGATTCGATTCCACAGAGAAAAAAAAAACGGAATTGAAAAGAAATTGGCGAGAAAGAGGCTGCAGATGTTTGAACAACACTTTAATTCGCGTTTCCGTGTACCACCTGGGAAAAAAAAAACAGAAAATCTTGGCACGGGTACACGAGAAGCATTATTTCTGCCCGCCTGTCGGACTGTCCCCTTTCTTTTTGCCGCTCGCTGGAAACGAAAAAGAAGCAAGAAGGAATGAAAACTTATTGAAAGTCTCGTCCCCTCCAAGGACGTGCATCACTACAGAGCGTCTCGCTGCCTCCGGCACCTTGCCGGATGCATGTCACACGGGTCAGGTGTACGCTTCTTCTGTGAAGACACTCCACGCGAGTCCTTCGACTTTCTCCCTTACGCCTCGCTTTTGCCAAAACTTTCTTTTCTCGCGGCGATAGCTGTGTTCTGATAAACGGCAAATGGCGAAACTAGACGGCTTCAGAGTCGCCGTGTATCGCACCTGAATCGAATATCGTTCTTCAGTGGATGTCCTTTGAGGTTTGCCTCTGCTCGAGGCATGCGTGAGGGCATGTAGATGAACAGTGCTCGAGCGAATGTTCATTACGACTGCGCTTTGAGTTCACTAGCGTTTTGCTTCGCTTCGTGTTCGGGCGGTCGTGAAAACAGTTCTGCGACCTTTGCCCAGCGCGTAGCGGGGTTCGCGCTCCCCGGGATGTTATTCACGTGGAGCTTTTCCCTTTTGAAGACTAGATGGGCTGTGAAGAGAGCACCCTCCGGAGGGTGTCATAAATGGCCGTGTCATCAAGGTGGTTTTGAGTGATCTCTAAACGGGTGGGATACAGATATGGCTTGCCATTTGTTGGCCCCTGAGAAAGACAGATACTCCTGGAGATTTTTTGTTTGTTGTTGTTGCTGCCTTCTGTGCTGGCGACACTCCGAATCATGGTGGGGACACGTGAACAGCGCTTCGACTACCGTACACTTAATTGAGCGGCGAGGGAGGAGTGTAGAGGGAATCGCAGGTGGAAGCTGTGAACCGTCGTAGAACCTAAGCTGCATCTTCGATCCGTTTTTATCCGGGCGTTGTGCTGTACGACTGTTTCCACGTACGCGGCGTCCAGGCCAGCCATCTTTCCGGCTAGCGGCTCGACAGTGCTTGGCGCCGTTTTGTGCGCAGCGCTCACACGTTGGATTTTATAAGCACGGACTTAATTAGTAATATGAAATCGAACATGTCTGCTACCCTGCACAGTAAACAATTACTCCCCTATTGTGGGTTAAAATATTTATCTTTTTTTATGGCAGTTTTTCTCTAGGGAAGACGCATGACACCGTTTCCTTTTTTATTTATTTATTTATTTATTTACTAATTTATCCTTCTCTTTTTTCCTTCCTCTTCTTTCTTCCTTTCCTTCCTTCTTCTTGTTTCCTTCTTTCTTTCTTTCTTCTTTACTTTTCTTTCGTTTGTTTCTTTCTTTATTCTTTGTTTATCCATGAAGTAATTTAAATGAGATTATAACGACAGTAGTGTGGTGCAGAGGGGGAATGAACGACGGAGTATAACGGCTAGCTTGAGACCGACCCCATTAATTTGATGCCACGCTTGGTTCGCACTGCGTTGGAAGTGCCGTTGGCAAAAGGTTTGTCGGACTGGCCAGTTTCACTTTATCCATAAACTAACTGCTGCAAGGCGATTTGTTACAGCTCTCGTTAGTGTTGCAGACCTAGAAAACTCTCTCTCTCTCCGCCATTTTTTTTTCTGCCGCCGACAGGTCGCTTTATCAGTACACTCAGGCCCTGCGAAAGGAGACTTGGCGCGCTGTATAGAGACTACTGTAATAACTAGAACATAAGAACAAGACATATCCGCAACATGCACCGTAAAAATAAACGTCCTTCGGTTCAGGCACGGGTCAAGGCCGTGGGACTGAGCACCGAAAGCAAAATAATACGCAAGGAAAGCTTAGCTCTTCGTTAATACAACTACTGAGTATCTTTTTTTACACACAGAGTATCAGTAGATGTATGAGAAAGAGAGCCAGCGACGCAGTAGAAACGTGTAAGCGAGGTTATATTCAATCGTAGAAGCCTCTACACATCATTCTCTCTTATTATTTTTTTTTTGCGTTGATTAGCGAAAATGTGCATAGTTTGTTGCTTGTGTAGTTCTGTTAGAAAGGCACCGCACTTTGTATTTCGTTAGTAGTCGCAGGGAGTCAGCAAGAGCTCCAGATCTCTGCATCCACTGTCGAAGAGTGCATAGATCTGCCTCCGCACTAATTACAATTCGGCTTGGAGTTCCTGCCGAACATCATGTCGATAGTGAAACGAAGTCTTTGTGGTGACTCTGCCTCAGCCTATCGAAAGATTGCTGTAAAGAAGCCCGGTAATAATGTGAACCTCGATCGCACACTGTACAATCCTTAACACGATCGTGTTAAAGAAAACTGGCTGCGCTTATGAGAGATTAATCGCCTCCGCCTAGTGGATGTGATCAGAAACACTAATTGGGTTTGAGCTTGATCCGCGCGGAAAGCAAGGGCGGCTGGACGCCACGTAACCGAAGGTCACATGTCACGGACGCAGCGGCAGTTACCCGAACCAAGCGCTTTAGCGAATACGGTTACCATTTCTGCGCGGCGGCTTGGACGACGTGTAATGATAGGCGTACACGGGTAATGGATTGTGAGCGCCAAACCAACAGATCCTGATTAATGGCGTTAAGACGCCGAGTGTTCCTGCACCAAACCAGCTGCAGGCATGTATAGCTGCCGGCCAGCGATCTCTCAAGGATGAAGGCACGCTGTATAGGCGTTCCGTCTTCACCTCATCGAAGCGAAAATGCGCGTGGTATGCTTGCTTCCTATGCAACCTTGCGGCATAAGCTAAACACGTTAGCCGCGTATGCGCCAGTGTAACTGGGTTGAGGAGAGGTTTCGTTTAATCCGGGATAACGTCGCACACAGTGGCGGCTTGGCCATTAATGCTGAAACATAAAATGAAGACTGATGACCGAACCGATTAGATGCGACTGAGGTTGGGTTGCGTAGATATGACGCACTCAACCATTTAGTCAAAAATGCGCATTTGTTAAAGGGGCGTCAGTTGAAAACGCGACGGGTCCTATTGGCTTCACGAAACGCTTTAACACTTTCGTCCTTGGCGAGCAGTTTGTCCATAACCGGTGGCGATAAGTACTAGTTAGAACCGGCTAGTAGCCGAGAGAGAAATTGGAAATTGCTCTTTAGAGAGAGAAGAAGAGAGGCACACTCTCTCAAAGGGGTCCAGGAACCCCGGCGCAGCATGAACATGAACACCCTCTTCCACCAACGCAAAGCTTTGGTTTGTCACCATAAGCAGTATTATATTTCTCAGGGGGGGGGGGGGGGGGGGGCTGCAATTAACGTACAAACGCACAAAAAATAAAACCGCGCAGCCGCATCGTCCAACTCCTCTTTCTCTGTGACTTTTCTCTGTGTCCTGTGCTGCGCGAGTCTCTGTGCTTTCAGAAGCACGCAACAACGCGTCATGACGGATATTTAGTTGAATGCGTACTCGGCGCAATAAATGTGTTAATCAAAATGACAAGTAATCTCACGGGGAAGCACGAACATGAAACTGGTTTGGCCGAAGCAATCAACTTGGACGCCTGCTCAGAGCTCTGCTATTGCTGCACAGCTGTAGAATAGGTGTCTGCATGGGAGCACAGTGAGTAGCATTCTCTCTGGCTTCCAACGGCACTTAGGCTGCACAGCTGCTGCGTTTATGTCAAGACTGCGCGAAAGAGGAATGTGCATTATAATGCACTATGGATCAGGGCAGGTCATGGCCGTATACTTGAATCGTGCATGTGCACGTAGCCGATGCTGCTTGTCGCTTCTTCCACACTTTAGCCCTTCTTCTGCCCTGGGCGCCTTTGGCCGTTTCTGGGCAGGTTGGAAACAAAATGGGGCCTGAATTCCGGCTGCAGACGATGTTGTCCTCGATCCACGTTCGTTTTCGATCGCCTCGTGGCCAATCAGTGCTGAAGGATCGAATGCATGAAAGAACACAAAACGAAGGAAGCCAAGGGTATTGATCCGGAACAACACAGCCGCCGTCGTTGATCTTCTGATCTATATACAGTATGCGTCATGTTTTTTTCTGGTCTGGCCTTTACTTTGTTCGGATGTAAAGCGTGTGTGCGTGCCGTGTGCGTGTGTTTGCGTGCATGCGTGTGTGCGTGCACGAGGCCTAGCGCTTTCAAATTGGGCTCTTTTAAGAGTACTAAAGTAATCTAGGAGACTTTGCATGCCGATTTTACAGTATGGTCGCTGTGATGTGTACTGGGACATCTCTACTATGCCGGCGATGAGCAATCGTCTGCCTGTTTAGCTGGCAGAAAAAAAAAATTAAAAGACTGTCAGAAGGCCTTAATTTTAACTTAAATGCTCTGTTGTAAGAATGAATGCATGCATTGGAGAACCGTGGCTTCAATCTGTCTGCGTCGCCGCTAATTTGCCTTTTCTTTATTTTTTGTCTGTCGCAGGTACGTGCTACACGGATATCCGGATGCTTACTGAACGAAGTCCGACGTGATGGCGAACACGGTAACGAATGCATCGCAGAAGTATTTTACGTGTCGCGTCTTAGCCGGCTACAGGAAGGACCTATAGGTCATCGTACGGCTGAGCTGTCCGCATCCCAGGCTCTCAGATTACCAAAAAAACAACAACAAAGAACTGCTAGCGTAAATGCATCGACAAACGCGTTGAGGACATTCAACTTCGGCTCGCGTTGCGCAACCACTGCTGCGCAGCCGTCTTCCATTCCTGGCGATGATTAGCCTCTCGCAGGCGAGGCTATCCTTCTGGATCAAGCGGGTCTACTTCTATTCGTCCGATAATCACGTATCGCGACACGAATCACGGAGTCACCGCGTTTCCCACTGCCCCCTGTATGCGGGAGCTATCACTACATGCGGACGCCGCGGGGCGTTGCGCAACCAGCAATAATCCGGGTGTGCCTTGCATAGTATGGATAACAACGGAGGAGGGATGCAGGGGGGGGGGGGGGGGGGGGGTATGAGCAGACTGCATAGCGTCGTTGCGCTGCTCGCTGTGGCGTCAGGCGCGCGTAGATGCTGCCGCATACCGTCGGGGGCATTTCCCAAGTTCCGTGTGTGCGTGTGTGTGGGTGCGTGCATGCGCTAGCCTCTCACCCTTTTCCTTCCCCCTTGCCTCCTCTCTCTCTAGCGAGTGAAAGTATTCGCCCTGGCTGGCACGACCTGTTTTGCCCCAACGAAAGCGGAGGGTGCCCCCGCGTACCTCCTCCCATCCCCTTCTCTTAATGTCTCGCCTGCAACGTTGCGCAATGTTATCCACGTGACGAACCGTATACGCGGACTTCTGTGTGGTCTTGGCTGCGTCCGAGCGTCGCTGTGGCAGGGGAATTCCACCCAAAAGGAAAGCTTCGGTACGTCCGCCTTCACTCCTATCACCCCACTCTTAATACGGCTCTCTTACTCCCTCACCCCGTCTTCAACGTCCGTGCTCCCGTCTCCGTTTATGTTGGCTCGGCACCAGCCGCAGAAGCACCGGGAAGGCCTGTGTAGCGGGTGGCTTAATGAGGGTGCCTCCTCCGTGATGACCGCTATAGAAGGAAACGTCTGCGTGACGGAAGTCCAGCGACGACGTCTTCTCGCCAGGACGCGCTCGGTCTAATTGCCGCGCCCCCGTTACCGACTGGCTCTTTTGCGCGCTCTAATTTTGTGGTGGCAGGTGAAAGGTCGAGTTTTCCCCCTCTCAAGTCCCTCGTGTCTTTGCTGCTTTGAGGAGTCAGCTCCAGTCCTTGTTGGCGAAGATGCGCTCAAAGGCAGTGGCTGGGGTTCTTTAGCTGACCGTTCCCATCCACTTCGCTTCTGTTCCAGCCGCCAGGATTGCATAACGAGCTTAATCGGTCTCTCGCTCGTCACACCCTGGGATTACCCAGACGACTGCGGGCTTGGGCCTGATGGTTACGAACGGCGGAAAGTCGCAGGAGTTGCGTTATCTCGCTTTTCCCCGGCACCTCGTCTTTCGCGTTGTCGCAGCCATGGGCACAGATAATTATTCACGTCGAAACGATGTAAAAGAGCGTCAGAAGAAGAGACATTGACGACACCGCAGGTGTCGCTGGTGTCGCAGTGTCGTCAATGTGTCTTACTGCAATGCAAGCCCGTTTTAGCGCTGCTCTTTTAGATCGGTGCGATCTGGTACACACATTCGTCACGCACACACATTCGTCACGTGACGAACTGCGTTGGTGACGTTGCTTCCGTCTCGCTCATTTAAGCGTGCACTCTGTAATTACGTAATGTTCGCTTGATGCACAATCACGTGCATTGAGCAATGAAAGGCGTGTCGTAACAGAGTCAACCTATACTCTCATCGTGGGTAATAACTGCTCGCTGCAGAGTTTCATATATGTTTCTCTGGGCGTGAATGCTGCGGAGGAGAGTGCACACAGTGAAAGTGCATGCGGTCACGAAGGCATCCGACGCCCGTATCAGTGGCCTCTGGCGCCAGGGGAACTTGTGAGGTCACTGGCTCCAGGGATCGTTATACTGCCTCAGCGCGTGCAAAGGGGGCATGGACCGCTGCCCCAAGGGGGCAGTCTGGGGACGTTCGCCTCTCCGCTGGAACGCGAGTTAAGGGGAATATTGCGTAAGCCCCCGGCACGTAGGCCCCGTCTCTCAGATTGTAGGCACTGCATATTGGAACGGGTGTACAAGTTCGGACTTGTTGGTACGGCGTCTCTCAGGTAAACAGCGCACAACGGTGCAGGGACAGTAAAAGCTAGACGAACAAAGTGCAGCCGTGCTCGTGTGTTCAGCGCTGCTGAGTTCGCCTGGTGTTTTTTTTTTGTCCCTGTTTTGGCTCACGGTGTCAATAATAATAATAATAATTGGTTTTTGGGGAAAGGAAATGGCGCAGTATCTGTCTCATATATCGTTGGACACCCGAACCGCGCCGTAAGGGAAGGGATAAAGGAGGGAGTGAAAGAAGAGAGGAAGGAAGAGGTGTCGTAGTGGAGGGCTCCGGAATGATTTCGACCACCTGGGGATCTTTAACGTGCACCGACATCGCACAGCACACGGGCGCCTTAGCGTTTTGCCTCCATAAAAACGCAGCCGCCGCGGTCGGGTTCGAACCCGGGAGGTTCACGGTGTTTACATGGAAATCAGTGCTTAAACTATACTACTCGCGCCTGGAAATCAAGGATCTGACCTATCCGAACATCTCGCGAGTAGAAAATGGTTCGAGACTCTCGTTGGCATTTCTCGTAGGACAGGAGGTGAACTGGAGAGTTTTCGGAGTTGCGACAGAAATCCACGCTTTTTACAGCTGAGGAAGTTCGTTGTGCAACCGTATCCGAGGGACAAAAAAAATAAATGTAAAAGAGCGAATATCAGCTCCAGTTTTTTCTTAGGACGGTCTCCAATGCACGCACGCATCGCCGCGATAGCAACGCCGAAGTCTGAGGTCGTATTATGCACTAATTCTCCCCATAGGTCAGCACTGCCTTTATACGCAGAACCATCGACTTATACTCGGGCGTTTCAGCCCGTAGCGACCAACAGTATAGAAAGCAAATAGCCATTAAAAAAAGCATTAATTAACAATATCGATCCCGCAATAACGCAGCAAATCTTGACTTGAAGGTGTAACTACTTGACCAAACATCAACGGCTTTTTCTGCGTAACACGAGAGTCTGGGCGTGAGCCACTGCGCAGTGAGGCGCACTGGGGAAAGCGCGGAGATAAATGAGGATAGTGAGAAACCGTTGAACGAGAGGTCGCAACCCTAAGCGCCGTTTGGAGCTGTCCCTAGTGCGACGCGGATGCGCTTGGGCGGCCGCATCTTTATTAAAACGAAAACAAAAAGAGGAGAAAAAGCGAGAAAAGCGGGGCGTAAACAACTTGGCGACAGTTTCCTTCATTGGCGCAGCAGGCCTTTCGCAATCTCCGCGGCCTCGCCGGCATGCAGCGCGCCGAACGAAGCGCATATAGTGCTCGCATCGGAAGGGAATTCGTTGGAATTCGCGAATGCGGATGGCGCGCCGATCGAGGAAGGCCACTTTTTGAAGGAATCCCGACGCAGCATTTCGGACCGAATTACGAAGGTTCCCCTATTGTTCCGATGTCGTGGACAACATGGGGGAGGGGGGCAGCTTGGTACGCGATTTAACCGCGGTTGAAATGAAATTCAATTCAGGCTATAAGAAAAAAAATGCCCCACTGTCACGACCGACGTGTAGTTTTGAAAAAGGAAAAAAAAGCAATTTTGCTGTGGGAATATTACCCGAGTACAACTCGTTCAAACGAAAGGATTAATTACAATGATGAGCTTGAAAATACGCCTATGGGTGCAATAATGTAGCGAACCACGGCGTAGCCCTTACAAAATTTTTTTGGACAGTCTATAGAGTGTCCATAGACCTCTGTCTATAAAGTTTATAGACCTCTATAGGCAAACCTTAGAGAACAGTCTATAGGCAATACAAAATCCTATAGACAGTCTATAGACGATCTATAGATTTATGGCCATAGACTTTTAGTAGATTTTTGTCTATAGACAGTATATAGACTATGAATAGACAAAAGGAAATATCTATAAGAAGGCAATAGAGTCTTTAAAAAGGCTCTATAAAAGACAGTCTTAAAAGGCTGTCTGTAGACCATTTTTATAAGGGAGATACTGCGTGCTCTAAAGCACTTCCATATCCGTACCTATTACGATATTACCTAAATAGCACTTTCAATACTGTCTTATTACGGCTGCTTATTGTGTAGATAAGGCTGCGTCTTTCGCTTATTTACCTGTTACCGTCCGCTCTGCTGTTTAGTTATTCGAAGAACGTTACCCGTGAACGCTGCTGAAGCTTGGCGTCGTGAATTCTATTGTGAGTTGCAGCAGTGTCGTGTTGTGTGCTGTCTTGACGTGTCTTCTGCGTCTGCGCTGCCGGCTGTAAACAGTATCCGGTCGCACTATCAAGCATCAGCGTCTCCTTATATGTGCATTGAAATAAATAACAAAAAATGATCCCCGCCCCCTTTAATAACAAGCCAGACTGAGCCATACAAGGTGCTCGTGCCTCGAGTGCCGCCCACGCGATCTGAAAGAAATTCGCCCATCCGTCTTTGGTGTGGGCTCGCGACGGCGTTCTTTACATAGCGCCGCGACGATGAATCGGCGGGGGATCGATCACGATTGTGGCAGAGATTAGCGGCTTCGCGCGTGCGGGTCGTCACCCACGCAACTTCAGTTTCACCACGACCCAATCTCGCCGCGACCAATTACGAGCCCTCTGCTAAGCAGGAGAGAGGCTGAGTAGTAAGGGAGGAGGTCTCGTACCTCACTGACTCAGCGGCGTGTTATATAGGAGTCATCCTCAGCGCTTTAGTCGCCGCCATGTACCGTGACGCAAGATTAGCTTTCGCAGACTCGTGTACAGGTATTCCAGCAATATACAGAAGGGAATAGTCGCACTCCAGCACCAGTTTTGCTTTTGCTAATCCATCGAACTTGAAAGGTTCTACGAGTGCATTACCCTACTACGTGAAGGCCAATGAGGTATTCAGTTGCGCAGTAGGTACCAACTCGTAGCATTTCTCTTAACGGAGCTCCCACAGAGCACCCCCCCCCCCCCCCCCCATGCGTCACAGTTCGAGCTGGCGCCCGCGGAGGTGTAGGGAACGGGTAGATTGACCCCTGCTCAGCTGCACCTGAGCACATCTGCGGACGGACGGACAAAAAAATTGGCGCTGGTTTAGCTCTGGTTAAACCTGGAGTGACGCGATAGCTACAGCTGGCCGAGTGGTACTTGGTCACGTGACCAGCCACGTGACGAATCACGTGATCAGCCACGGCGCCGGCAGCTGCTCCGCACCACGTGACCAACCACGTGACAGCGTGGCGGCGCCGCCACGCTGAAGGCTCGAAATGCTACCGTAATGTAGCTATCGCTACAAAACTAGCCGACAGCAGGAGACACGACACCGGGACGCCAGTTACAGGAAACTGGAAATCTAACCGCATGATGGATTTCATGCGTTGAAACATAAAGCATGTGATATGAAATTACATGTATTTACACAGTAACCGCTGGCAAGTGATCAGTCCTTCAGCAAGTCAACAGAGGCAAAGTGCACTAACTGTTCATTACGGGCACACTGAACGCGACGCCGCAAACTGTCACCGAAGCATTTGGAAGCTGCGCGCGTTGAGACAGCACGTACGCTCATAAGCGACACACAAGGAGGCCAAGTCGAACTTTTGACGTCCCGACGACAGGAACTTGAGTCCACACTATGTACGGACGGAACACCGCACGCGAACTCGGCGAGTGCGATTCGATCTGCATGGAAACCGGAACGAGAGAGCTGTCCCAAAGATGCACGCGATGGGAAACAACGCGGAAATCGATCTCCTCTGAACCCTAGCTCCCATCGCGCTGTGGCGTGCGCGTGTGTCCGAGTCCGAAGTTTGACCGTGTGGCGCATTTGCAGCGCAATAGCCAGCAGGCTGTATTTAGGGCAGCGATTCTGTCTCCATTCCATCCTTTCGCCCCTCCGGCATTGGTCAGCTCTTGGTTCGGTATGCGGGAACCGTTGAATGACATTCCCCTGCTATATATCATCGTTGACGTCACTGGCGATCAGCTGCAAATGGCGCTAGGGCGAAATAATTAATCGGGAAAATGACGGCTAGAAATTATAGCTTCAGTAGAACAGTTGTATCCTTTACCTTCCCAAAGTCCGCATATTGGGGCCATCGTGAAAGGGAACATCTTAAAGTCATTGGGAAGGCCATGTTTATAGCACGAGTGGAAAAAACACGTAATAGGCCTAACAGGAAAAGTCTGTATAACCTAATGCGTGGGAGAATGAACCGGAGCACCGTGCAGGCACATGCAGCTGCTACAGAGCGGGATGGATGTTCTTTGTATATACTACATGTTAAGGTCAGGCTTATAAAGGAAACAAAATCTTCTCCAAGGCACTGATAAGCTCAGATGGGTTTCTATGCATACTCGCATGCATGCGTGTGCTAGTAGCGGCCGCACGGTGGCGTGCAGTAGCGCGTTGTACCCGCGAGGATTTGTAAAATGCCGATGGGGTCCACGCTGTGGCGTGTACAAGGTAGCTTTTGAAAGTAGTCACATGAGTCGGCGTAGCTCGCTTGCGCGCGAGGTTCCGATTCGTCGGTGGAAGGTTGCAAGCGCACGCATGCTAGCAGGCTTCACAGAACGCGTTTCAAGTCGTGTTTCTAGTGGCAAGTTCTGTAGTCCGTTTTTCACGCTAGTTAGTGCCCTATACGCTTCGGTGTAGCGTCGTTTGACTTAAAAAGAGCGGAGTGAGAATTTAGTTATTTTTTTTAAACTTAGAAGTACCTGCACATTGCACGCTCCAAACTGCCTCAGCTACTGCAGCCTACTTGTCTTCGCCCAATGCCGAGCGTCTGTGGACGGCGCACCCGTGACTCATAAGAGAGACTGGACATGTGCCCGCTGCAGCAGTGCCAAAGGGGAAGGAAGGCTTCGCTTCGGAGAGTCGAAATTCGACTGGATAGGAGGTAATGGAGGGAGGGCCGCTTTCACGAGTGTATATGTCACGACTTCTCATTGGACTTCTCTTTCTTTCTTTCTTTCTTTCTTTCTTTCTTTCTTTCTTTCTTTCTTTCTTTCTTTCTTTCTTTCTTTCCCTCGCTCTCTCTTCCTTCCTTCCTTCCTTCCTTCCTTCCTTCCTTCCTTCCTTCCTTCCTTCCTTTTTGCGCTCTCACGCGTCCCTCTGTCCGATTACGTGCTGACGATGAAGGCAGTCGCGAGAGCAGATCTCAGCGCAACTCTTCCCGGCACAAGCAAAACCCAGAGGAGAGCGATACGTGGGCGTGGGTGTGTGCGTGTGTAAGGGTGAAAAAGAGAGGGGGGAGGGAAGAGACGACAACAGGCGCAACGCTGCGATGCGACGCCGACGGGAGTGACCCTGACTTCATATACCTGCAAGGCTGCGCACCCTTCCCCACTGTGCGGAGACGACTCGGTCGCTGCTTGCGCGGCGCGCACACGGGAAGGCAGAGGCGGTGAAGGCATTGAGGCGGCAAGGAAGACGGAAGCTTCGGTTACTGAATGAGAGTGAATTGCAGGTATACGTTTTATCTACCCCTGAACAGCAACACTGTTGGACAGGCGCGCTTCTTGACTGACCGGCGTGAATAGGAGTAGTTACGCTGGCGTGCACAAGGCCCAATGGGGAACTTGCGCTGAAGTTTGCGGTGCCGATTGCAGCGCCATAACACACTGCCTAGCGAGAAGAGCAAGCAGTTTTGGGTAGTGCTATTAGTACTTTTCCGCGCCACCTTCAGGCGCTTATTGGCGTGAGCCTCCGCGCTCTGTCGAAGGCGCACGTGCCGTGCGTCAGCTATCTGGGCTACGCCGAGAGAAGCTAGGCAATGAATGCTGTCAGCCAAACGCGGGTATCTAATCGCGCAGAATGTGTTCTCGCGTTTGCAGCGGCCCAAGCGGCTGACAGAAGCAGTTTTGAGTCACCGAATGGAACAATTGCAGTGCCACCTTGGCAGCGCAGGTTCCCCATTACGCAGATCCACAGCATGGCACTGTTGTCGCTCGCAAGGCCGGCAGACTAAAAAAAAAGTTAGTCATGTTCGTACTAGATAACTACTAACAAAACTAGACTAACGCCGGACTAGACTACTGCAAGAACGTCGTCGTTGCTTTGAGATGACACCTGCATGGCAATCTATCCTTCCTTTTTTCGCGGGAGCTCCCGTATCCCATGTGTTCTACTGAGGTTGCCTAAAATCACTATATTCCACATTAGGTTTGTTTTATTCAAATGAGGTGTACGTCCGCATACGGACGGTCGGAGGAACGGTCAAGAGAAAGTGTGCGGACGCGTACATCTTCAATCATGGATTTAAAAGACTAGATAAGGCTTCTATTATTCCCGCCCTTCTATGGGGCGTGAGCACGTCATGGCGACCGTTTCTCCGTTGTCCTCGTGATCCCAATTGCCGTACATCCTAGGAGAGCACCCATTCCAAAACGCACATATGGGCGAAGCCAACCAAGGTGACGTGACCACGTGGGGAACAGTATCGAAGGCACCCATTCCCTGACCAATCGAATGTCATTTGCCTGGCCGGCAGTAAACGTTGGAGTTTTACGTTACAGCAGACCCCGATTTTGACGCCTTTAAGCAGCAGAATTAGCCGTAGCAACTATCGTTCTCTAAAGAGAAGAGAAATAAGGCACAACTGCTCGGGTGTATCCTTCTCCAGCCGAGCTTGCAAGCGGTCCTGCAGTGATTCCACTTCGAGCTTTCAGCCAGAACCCACTGTCGGAGCAACCTAACACCCCTCCCCCTTTTATTATTATTATTTTTTTTGCTGGGCTCTAAGTCCACTTCGTCGCAAGCTTGAGAAATTCCTCCGAGACACAAGCCGACTCGTTGAGCTGCCCCAACTGTAACAGCCATTTCCGACAGTCTGTAGCGAAAAAAAAAAATACGTTCATTGACGCCTGGTTGAAACACAGCCTCGGCTTTCCCAGCAGCTTGGGGCTTAGCGGAACTGTCGTGAAAGCGGCGACCCGTGATAAGGATAATCCTCGATGCTAGGCGAACGGACTTTCGATCGTACAAAAGGACGCCGTTTCGGCTTGACTCATGTCCTGTGAAAGTCCCTCCAGGGGCTTAATTGGGAGTTCTTTAGAGCGATGCAAGTTCAATGCGGAACTGCACCGCCTCTCGTCTCTACCACACTCGGGACGACCTTCGTGTATTCGAAAACAGACGCTCACTACAGAAAAAGCAAATTTTGTCCACTTCGTAGAACAACACCCCGCGTTCGGCAAAATTCCAGGCACGTCCGGGACGCCGTTGCAAGAGCCGTGCAGTTCACAGCGCTCCGTATATACACACGCGCCTTTTCAAAGGCCCACCGCGCACTGTCTCTCGCCAACCACAAAAGAGTCGGCACAGCAGCTCGATGTGCAAAGTCGAGCCTTTTTTTTTTCCTCTCGTCTTCGTTCCTCCTTTCTGCCTGTCTATAAGGTGCTGAACCAGCGGGACTCCGTCAGCGTGAGGTGACTCGTAATAACGAATCGCCGAGTTCCGTCAACCGCTTTGTACGAAGCGTGTCCCCGTTTTGTAACGGCAAGAGAAAACCGCACGGCCTTGCTACCGACGCACTTTTTCTTTTTTTTTACGAAATGGTTCGTGTACAGGAGGGTGTACACGTAACTTGCAGCACTGCACGCGGCGGCGGTATTTCGCTTTCTTTGCGCCGCCGCTCGCCGCGCGGAGGTCACGTGCTTCGTACTCGTCGCCGCCACGACGTCGCTTTATTCCGGACACGTAGGAAACGCTATTTTGACGTCGCACCGCTGCCCCGCGCTGCTGCCCGAGAGATACGAGGGTGCAGCGCGCGTGTCGAAACGCGACTGCGTGTGCAGCTGCCTCGGCGTGGCCCTTGGAACGCGCTGCATACGTGTTTGCCGTGCTTCCGAGGTAATGCAGCGACCGAGCGCACTGATTGAGTTCGTTATCGCGGGCTCTGTGCAGAGGTTGCGACAGAGTAAGGGTGTGCAGGGCCAAGTTCAAAGCGGCCGTAGAGCCGGTCGTAACTCTACTAATCGCTCCCCGCCAGAGATGGCTGAAGATTAGTGCCGTGTTTTGCGCGAAACGTAGTTTTTTTTTCTTCGTTGTTTATTCGAGTTGTTGTGCTACCGTTCTCTGCAGCGCACGCAGATAGACGGTGCAGGGGGCAGTAGTTGTGCAACAATGTCTAGCGAATAGTAAGTAGGTTTTTGTTTTCATAATGTCGGAGTTGGTCGAAATTTTCGTTATACAATACAATAAAATACAAAATACAATACAATACAATGAAATTGTAGTGGGTCCAGAGAACAAGTGACCTAGACTAACCGCGCGCCTTAGGCCGCTGTTTAGCCTGTTAAAAATTATCATGCGGCCTGACGACTTTCGGGTAAGGCTGTACCTGCACTTGTTTTGCTCTCCCTTCATCCCTGTCCTCACGTCGTGGTTTAGGTGCGCACCGATGCAGTGAGACAGTGACAGTATACATTTCCTTTAATCATGAACTAACCGAACCTAACTTTATACCCCCCCCCCCTTCTCATTATCTGTCAGGTGAATTTACGAGCGCCAAAGAAATGTTGCCGTGTGACGCATTTGGCAAAGAGATGAAAGTGCTCTTAAGATATATACCAAAGGAAATGACGTAGTAGGTGAGGGCTCGAATCGCATACCACAGGCAAGACAGACAGAATGTGATTAGGACCACGGGGAAGTCATAAGGAAAACAGGAGAAGTTGGCATTGCCTTAGTCTCATCAAGGCTCCAGTTGATATCAAGTGTCCACACACAACCAATGGTATTCCAGGCCGTAACCGCAAAGTTTCCTCAATTAGATCCAGAAATACCTATTTCAGGACCTTTTTTCCTGCAGAAGCTTGAAAACTCCGCTAATACGGAAAGTGAGATTTTAGGATCTTAAAATTTCCTGAAACGCCCTGAAAATTTCCTTTTCGGCAAGTTTTACTTCTCAGATTCCCTTAAAAAGAGAAGATTAACTGAATAAAACCTCACTGCACGCAGTCCAGAAGTAATTGAAAGGATGGGCAGGGGCAACGCGACGGTTCACTGGGGAAGTTGTTCGGGTACAGCGTACAGACCAATAAAGCGGCTGACGAACTGTTCGCTCTAGCTAGCAACACTTCATTGCCATGGGCTGTCTATTGAACTTTTTGATAGAGGCGTTGACGCACCGATCATGTTCGTGCTAGCGCTGAGAGCTATAGTCGGTTCCTCAAAAACCTGGCTGTCGATCGCACGATGTGCTTTCCTCTCGCTGAGATTAGCTAATGGCGTCTCTTCTCGCCTTACGAAGGTAAAAATGTGAGAAATAGACGCAGACCAGAGAAGAACTCACGTGTGAGCAGCAGCTACAAAAATACTGAGGTCATACATTTATATCCATTTTCTTCAGCTACAGAGAGCTCCGTGAAACGAGTTTGTTTCACTCCTAGCCATCCGCGCACACTACAGGAGTCGCCCAAATTTTCTCTTCAACTCTTCCACCGCGCTTCGTTGAATGAAACGCGATTCGGGCGAAGCATTCTCGCAGATTGAGCCGCGGTGCACTGGTCGACGAGGATTGACGTTTTGACCGATGGAGGGGGAAAAAATGTTCCGGGTTGTCAGTCCTTGCGACAGCTGCGCAGAACGCAACAGTCAATATAGCCAGAAAACCCGCTGGCATCCACGCAATTGGCTTCGTTTTCTGGTGTCCCGGAAGCCACTGGGAAAACCTCCCGATGCGCCGTGTGATGCCGTGCCACAGTTCCGGCAGTGTAATGGATGTTGTTTGCGGAGGTGTTAGTTCAGACGTCACGGCAAGCTACTTTGCTGTTTTTGTATGCACAGTTACACGCGCATTTTGAATACACCTCAAAATGTAATCTCTGCTTTGGCTATAGTTTCCTCATCCTGAGATAGTTTCGAGTTGTTTCGCAGCGTCGTCATCATTGTTATGACCGTTACTAAGCAATTATAGCTTTTAACGTTCCAAGCGCTCCAGTCTGTCGCTGCTTGAAAGTAGGGTGTATGACTGTGTTCCCTAGAGAACCGCCGAGTTTACCTCGTAACGCTGGCACACGATTGAAGAAAGCGGATCCCGTTTAATTTACTTAATTAAGCATGTGAGGCAGGCTGGCATTCGCTAGTGAAGCCGGTTACTCCTAATTTCGGTATAGATTAAGAGCACTATTCTTAAAATCGAAAAAAAAGCAGAACAAAAGGAAACGTAATGAATGATCACGTCACTAGAACAAGACATTAAGCCGAGCTTCTGAATGAATACAGGACTTGGTAAGGGCCGCGAAGTCTGAATGGACGGGTTTCAGTCTTGGCACTGCACGGCCCTCGGTGGCCCAAAGCTTCCACAGACTGCTTGCACAACCTTCTTGCGAATACTGGGCGTGGAAGAACACGCTGTCTTCTAGTCTACGCTACATGCCTGTCCCTCGTAGTATGTCCACCAGATAGTGTCACAGGTGATGCGCTGGTAGGCTTGTCTACTCGGAGCCGGAAGATGCTGTCGCTCTGTTGTATGCTGTGCGTCCGCTGTGCCATACACCTCAGCCAGAAGGGGATGGGGGGACGACCCTGAAGGTTCTCGTGATCCCCTCCCGGGATATGGACATAGACAGCTGCACCAGGTAACGGAGGGCTAGTCTGACAAGATTCCTGGTCATCTGTAGGGTCCAGGTAGGCATGCGACTGGATGCACAGGGTAAACCACACTTAGCTGGAACACGTGAGTGCGTGGCGCTGCTCGATCGCGCTGCTGCAGGATGTTTGGGCCGTGTTACGTACACTGTATGGTGACGCTGTCTTAGCGAGGCGCCCATACATATCCCTAGGCGTGTGTACCACGCGTTCAGTTATCATTCGCGCCAAGTGCAGTCCACCCTGTACTTAAGAGGGCTGCGGGTGTCTGTTGGCGGTGCCGCTGTCGGCGTCACTTCCTCACCAGTGGGGAAAGGGGGATGATGGGAAGTGTTAATGCCATATCATTAGAGTCATCGTGCCACCCAAAACTGGCCAATGTCCAGTCTCAAAATTCCTTGATTGGTCGAGAGAAGTCATGTGACTTGTGACGCCATAACAAAAAATTGGCGGTGGTTTAGCACTGGTTAAACCTGGAGTGACGCGATAGCTACAGCTGGCCGAGTGGAACTTGGTCACGTGACAAACCACGTGATCAGCCACGGCGCCGCGCCGCAGGAAGCTGCTGCGCTCCGTGCAACCACGTGACAGCGTGGCGGCGCAGCCACAGGGTTGCTGTGCCGCCACCGCCACGGCGCCGCCACGCCGAAGGCTCGGAATGCTACCGTGATGTAGCTATCGCTACAATAACAACCTGCCTACCAGGGCACGTGGCAACCTGTTCACCAGGTTAGAAGCAACCTGCCCACCGTGGCGGGGAGCAATCAAATTAATTATTGGTCGAGGGCGTTCAAGTGACCTTGAGATGTCGTCACAACCTTCCCAATGGATTCTGAGCAACCTAGTTTCCAGGCAGCAATCTATAAACAGAGAATTGAGATCAAAATTCGGAAAAAAATTGATATATGCAAATGTCGGCACCATCACGGCGTACCGGATACCTGCTACGGCAGCTACCAGTCCGAACACTGCGGTTGATGGACCGACAATTGCAAGGACACTGACGCAAACACGTACAGAAGTTGCACTGAAGCTGCTACAAATGTGAAATCTAATGCTATCGCATTTCAATGTTCAGGTGAATTAAGAGCGCCCATAGTTTCGATTTGGAAGAAATGTTCACCCGTTACAACCAGCCGAAAGAACTCGTTACAGCGAAGAAATGACGGCCTCCGTAATTGCCCGAGGCCTGCATTGTACACCCATACGGAGGAGATGTCAGGATCCGCTCTGCGAGAAAGCGCGTGGACACGAGTAGCGATCCTAATAATACCTTCTTCGGCAGTGAGCTACGCAAGGCCCGTGTTCGGCAAGCTCGTTAACGTCCTTATATATAGACACGTCACCGTGTTGGTGACTCCTCCTGGACAAGAAAGCCAGCTGCTATACGGTGGCGGCCTGTCTCCCATCAGACGCAAAATGGGAGCCTACATAATAACTCCAACGTAATCAAGCGACAGAGGTATAGATGCATGACGGCAGTGTGCGTATACGAAGGAAGGCGCATTCTCCTTTTTTCTTTCTAGCTTTTAATTTTATCTCAACCCCCAATGAACTGTCATGTACGGCAGGTATTATTACACTCGCTTCCCGGAGCAAGTCATCTTCCGATTCAGTTCTCGCGCAGTTTACGCCCTCCATCATTCTTATGTCACTTACACACTTTCGCGGAGGCTTCCTCTTGGCCGGGAGGGGCTCCGCTCTCGCCTGTCACCCCGCGGCGCTGCGGGCGCGATGCCGCGCATTTTGAAAGTGGTGGTGTCCTGTTCGTTTCGCTTCATTTATTTGGTGTTTTTTCCTTCGCTCGCTTTCCAAGTGGATTCCCGGCGTCAGTGTAAAAAGAAAGGAAGAAAGGAAGAAAGAGAGAGGGAAAGAAGGAAATAAAGAAAGAAGGAAAGAAAGAAAGGAAGAGAGAGAGAAGAAAAAAGAAAAAAAAGGAAGGAAGAAAGATAGAAAGAAAGAATGGAAGAAAGAAGGAAAGGAAGGAATGAATAAAAACCGAAAGAACGAAAGAAGGAAGGAAAGAAAGAACGAAAGAAGGAAAGGAAGAAGGAAGGATTGAAAGAAAGGAAGAAGGAACGAAAGAAAGAAGGAAACAAAGAAAGGAAGAAGGTACCTTTATGACGCGGACTTGCAGCGACTTTCTTTGCCAGCTCTCTTTTATTTCGACTTCCGCGCGAAACTGACTCTCGCCGAAGAACGGACCTGGCATATCTCGTCGCTGTGACGAGGTCAGCGCGCTGACTTCGTCAGGCTCTTACGTCTACGCTATTACGGATTTAACACCTGTATTTTTTTTATCCACTCCATCTCTATCCGTGCCCGAGCGACCGGAACAGGCGCCGAATTTTATTTTTTTTTCTCCTCCGATGTCTGACGTCCTCGAATTACCCATTCGGTCGCTTCAGCCTCCTAGAGTTTGGCGCAGCTTCCGGCCTATGTCACGCCGAATTATCGATTTATGCAGGCGACGGAGATTGGGTCAGCGAGTGCGGCGTCGTCTCGGAAGTCAGCGCAACGCAGCTGGTGTGTGTGAATACGTGTCCCGCTTTATTTTTATTTTTTTTTCCTTTTCACTACGACATCTTTGCTATATTTGCGCGTCCCGTGAAAAAAATGTGGGTCGCCAATAGGTGGGGCGAGCGTATGGGCGCGCATTTAAAATGCAGCCACGAAGCGCGAAGCTTTTCCGAAGGTTGTCGGAAAAGGATGCGGAAATGTGGCTCGTGTTAGAGCACAGTGCGCCGCTCTGAGCTTAACCTCGCACTGCTGCATTGCAGTGAAATATGAAACTTGGAAACTTGCATGTGAAAATTAATATGCAGAAAACTAAAGTAATGTTCAACAGCCTCGGAAGGAAACAGCAGTTTGCAATTGGTAGCGAGGTGCTGGAAGCGGTAAGGGAATATGTCTACTTAGGGCAGGTAGTGACCGCAGATCCGGATCACGAGAGTGAAATAACTAGAAGAATGAGAATGGGGTGGAGCGCATATGGCAGGTTCTCTCAGATCATGAATGGCCGTTTACCAATATCCCTCAAGAGAAAAGTGTACAACAGCTGTATCTTACCGCTACTCACCTACGGGGCAGAAACGTGGAAGCTAACGAAAAGGGTTCAGCTTAAGTTAAGGACAACGCAGCGAGCTATGGAAAGAAAAATGACAGGTGTAACGTTAAGAGACCGGAAGCGGGCAGAGTGGGTGAGGGAACAAACGCGGGTTAATGACATCCTAGTCGAAATCAAGAGGAAGAAATGGGCTTGGGCAGGGCATGTGATGCGAAGGCAAGATAACCGCTGGTCCTTAAGGGTAACGGAGTGGATTCCAAGAGAAGGCAAGCGTAGCAGGGGGCGGCAGAAGGTTAGGCGGGCGGATGAGAATAGGAAGTTTGCAGGCATAGGGTGGCCGCATCTGGCACAAGACAGGGTTAATTGGAGAAGCATGGGAAAGGCCTTTGTCCTGCAGTGGGCGTAGTCAGGCTGATGATGACGATGAAACTTGGGTGCCGCATATCCTACCATTAGCGATGTCAAGGCTGGTAGCTGCGGCAAGCAATATAAGTCGCCGGCATCTGGCAAAGAAAGGAAGGGCTGATCAACCGCGATGACTCAAGATAATGGTTGCAGATTGAGACACGCGTTCACGGCTGCTGGAAAGATGACATAATGACATAGGGGTGCGCTAACTTCGGAACAGCAACCCAAAGACCACGAGGCACCAAGTACGTGAATAGGACCTGAGGCGCCTTATGTGTACGCTGCCCTTTCCGCAGCAACACGGCTGTGACAGCGTTCTTGAATATGATACCCGTGTCTTAGTGGCATCCGTCGATGACTGGCAGCCACATTAGCCATTTGTCTTCACAGCTGTCGTGACTGGCCTCTGAACTGGACAACCGCAATAGCTCTCGAGACAATGGCTGCTTTCCAGCCAATCCAGAGTCTACAATGACGGGCCTTCGCAGTAGTGACCGGACAGCTCCCTGACTAATCGCGACCGGTGTCAACACGATATGGTTAAGGGGTCGGCCAATCCTGAACTTCTTAATCACAATTGTCCCACCGCAGTTTGTCTGTACACCGGTCAGCCCCGAACTGTACTTTCATCCAAAAGACACATGAATCGGCCTCTTTAATCGCGTTTCTTCTTTTTACCACCTCTCTCCACTCACTCACTGCACTCAATCACTCAATCACTGACTGACTCACTCGCACTCTCTCTCATCTACGCAGTCACTCATCACTACTCACTCACTCACAGTCACTCTCTCTCACTCACTCAATCACTGCACTCACTCACTCACAGTCACTCTCACTCACTCACTCTCACTCACTCACTCTCACTCACTCACTCTTACTCACTCACAGTCACTCACTCACTCCAGTCACTCTCACTCACTCTACGTCACTCACTCACAGTCACTCTCACTCACTCACTCACTCACTCAGTCACTCTCACTCACTCACTGTCACTCACTCTCAGTCACTCTCACTCACTCACTCACTCACTCACTCACCCTCACTCACTCACAGTCACTCTCACTCACAGTCACTCACTCACGTCACTCACAGTCACTCACTCACTCACTCGCTCACTGACGTGCGCAATAACATATGTGCTAAGAGATATGAACAAGCACACACCCTGCAAGCAAACATAAGAAAGACCCTCAGCAAGGTTTTTACAGTACACAGTAGTGTTGAGCGAGCACCGTTCGCACTGCATTCACACTGTGCGCGTTGTGAAGGCAGCAGCAGGCCTCCTTTGAGACTGGAAACAACCCTTGTTCTTCCACTGTGCCGGTTCTACGGTGGCAACAGTGCCCTCTGCCGTATACGCACAGAAGGAAAGAGGCGGCACACACACGTCTTGTATGTGGCGCAGGAGAGCGCAGTACACGCGTAACAAGCCATTATGCTGATCGTTGTCGCCGCTGCCACCGTAGCTTTCGCTCGGAGGGCTGTCTCTCTCGATGCGGACGCGGCTAGAAGGCAGAGTGAAAAAACAAACAAACAACAAGCAAACAAACAAGAGCTACCGTCGTTTGGAACGGGAAGACGACAGCCACCGGCGCGTCCTTTTGTTTGACGCGACCGCCGCGGAACGCGCCGTATCGGCCGCACCGGCCGCTTCCGGTTCTTTTTCGCGTCTTCTTCCTCCCTTCGCTCCCTCTCTCTCTCTCTCTCTCTCTCTCTCTCTCGGGACGGTCGCGTACCCGAGAAACGGCACTGCGGAGCGGAAGTTTTTCCGTTTCTTCTGCTTCTTCTTTTTCCATTGCTTCGGTGCAGAAGAGGAGGAGGAGGAGGGCTGTCCGCCTACCCGGAAGGATTGACGACGGGCGCCGGCGAAAATTGCACCGCTAAATATCGCCCCTGCGTGGGAAAGTTGTCCGTACTCTCTCGCGGTACTGTTGCACGCAGTGGCCGAACGAGCGTCGTTAGCGTGAACGCACAGCTCTGCCGTCGGATGTCGCTGCGGTCAGGGGGCGTGGTGCATTCGTCACGTATGAGGTGTACCGCACACATTGGGATTACATTGACCGGGGGGGGGTCTCATATACGAAAGATGCCGACAGTCAGGGAAACCTATAGTTAGGGTTTGACACCCTGCTGTAGCGAAGCATTACCATGGGTTGCTGGTTTATGATGGCGTTGATTACATCAGGAAAATAATTGCGTAATAGGATATCGTTTGTATAATATGTGAGGCAGGATAAAATTTGACGAGAACCTGAAGAAAAGAAAAACGCGCGTCGTGGACAGGATCCGAACTTCCGACCTCGCATGCCACGTATAGGCAGTACTCATCCTGCGTTTTCCGCGGTTCCAATGACAGTTTGCTTCTTTCGTGCATCCTAACTATAGTAGGGTTACAACTCAATAACGAAGTGGCTTTTCCCCGTCGGAGGACCTCCTTCCAGCCAATGGCGTCGGCCCATTCTCATGAGCCTGCTAGCATACCAATGCAGATGGGTGGCAGATGAAAGGGAATAAATAGTCCTTCCTCGCTGGTCAGGGATCGTCTCCCCCCCCCCTTGCATTGTCACGCTAGCCGGTTCACGATAATCGGCCGACGCCATTGGCTGGAAGGGGGTCCTTTGACGGGGAAGAGCCGCTTCGTTCTTGAGTTGTGTCCGACTATAGCCTCTCGTCATTCTGTCCTTTAGGACCCATGATCTCTACCTTTGTATACCATTTATATCCTGGCTCAATTGAGATGTTAAGCTCTTCTCTTCCTTGCTGATTAACTTAATAATAATAATAATAATTGGTTTTTAGGGAAAGGAAATGGCGCAGTATCTGTCTCATATATCGTTGGACACCTGAACCGCGCCGTAAGGGAAGGGATAAAGGAGGGAGTGAAAGAAGAAAGGAAGAAGAGGTGCCGTAGTGGAGGGCTCCGGAATAATTTCGACCACCTGGGGATCTTTAACGTGCACTGACATCGCACAGCACACGGGCGCCTTAGCGTTTTTCCTCCATAAAAACGCAGCCGCCGCGGTCGGGTTCGAACCCGGGAACTCCGGATCAGTAGTCGAGCGCCCTAACCACTGAGCCACCGCGGCGGGGCCTGATTAACTTGACTGCATTGGTAATGACGGAAGGAGCAAGGGGGGGGGGGGGGGGGACTGTTCATAATGTGGCGCAGACATTCCTTTCCTTCTCGTCTCCATTAGACTCGACGGTATTCAGTGCGAGTCTCGTTAGCGCAAGGAGGGCTCGTTCCGATTCTGGCCCGCACTGCCGCTGGGGAGCCAAGGCTGCGGACGCGTACGGACGGACGTAGGCGCTCCGATCATCGACGGCTCGCACGCTGCTCCGCCGCCGGTCGAGGTCGTTCTCGTTAAGCGAGGCGCTGCCGAACGATATCGGGCGTGCGTGCAAAGCAGCGCCAAGCCATCACGCGAGGCATGTCATGCTTAGCTGCGAGAGCGCTGCGGTCTACCGCGCGTGCTAGGGTTCGCGAATGCGAATGCGTCACAGTGCTGTGCGCGTGTGTGATTTAATTCCTCTTAAATGAACTAATCACGCGCACAACCTGGACACATTACTTATTGTGTAAATAGTTTGTACATATTACTTCTCCCCCTGTCCTCTATTCCTGTCCCCTCACCTCTTTCATTTCATTTCTCCATTCTGCCTGCTGTCCTTTATTTCCGCTGCCCCAGCTCAGGTGCTTCAGTATCGATGGCAGATGCCGGGGCTAGCAAAAATCTTTTCCTTCCTTTTTACTATTATTTTTAATAAAACCACTACCACCACCACCACGACACTAAAGACGCGAACGCGACTAGCAGTAACTAACACGTGGTGCCTTTTAGGCGGCGTGCGGTGGGCGTACGCTTGTACACGTTAGCACTATTGGATATATGGAGTAATATTCTTCGAGAAGACGACGAGCAAGGATTTACCGAAGGCGAAGAGTGTACACACTGTGGCGCAAGTTGGTATAGATTGTAGTAAGACTAGAGACAAAACACGGCGCGGCTATAGTTTGCTGTTGTTGCGCCCGTTCAGTATCTGTTTATTAATTGACGGATTGACTAAGTAATTAGCTGATTGAATTATTGTTTTTTATAATCAATCAATAGACTGAATGTTTTATTTCCTGATTGAATTATTGCTGTCTATAATGAAACGATTGATTCATTGACTGTTTTTGTTTAATTAATTGATGATTGGCGATTGATTGATTGATTTATTGATTTTTACGTGCCAAAACTGCTCATGGCCTATGAGGTACGCCATAGTGCAGGGCTTCGTATATCAACGTCGACATCTTGAGGTCCTTTCACGTGTCCCGACATCGCACAGCACGCGGGAGATTTCACATTTCGCTTGCAAAGAAATGCAGCCGCTGAGACCGGAAAGGGAGTAAGGAATGAGGAGGAGAAGGCAGTATCCGATGAGACCGGCTATAAGACTGGGCTCACGGGCCAACCACCAAATCCACAGACCACTGTGCTGACTCTTGGCAGTCTTAAGGTGTTTCCTAATAGCATCCCTCTAGGTTAACGGAGCTCAGTATGCTTTCACGGGAACGCAGGGAAACCGAAGAGCGGAGGATGAGTGAACGAGTCCTTCGAATCTTCTCCCGAGTTGCCAGGAGATGCCCCCGGAAGCGCGTTTACAGTCACAAGTTATTTCTTCCTTTCTTTCTATCTGTCTTTCTTTCTTCCGCCTCGTTCTTTCCTTCGACTTCCCAGTGTTTCCTTCTTCGCACTTTCCCACGTGCCACAGACAAGAGGTGCTTCGGGGCACCGGCCATCCCCCCGGTCACGGCGAGGCAGTCCGCGCGTTCGTCGGCGGCTTTAACGCCTCGCAAGGGCGTCGAAGAGCAGGACCCGACGGAAGGGGGAGGGGGGGGGGGGGGTCGAGAGGTGACCGACTTCGTTCTTTTGTTTCTCGGCTCGTGGAAAGAAGGAGAGTGCGCTAGTCGTGATCGCACGCTGTCACCTCCGTTCGGCCTCCGGCGAACTCGTCCACCCTTATTCACTTTCAACCGGCGGCCAACGGTCACGGCTGGGCCGACCGGCCGGCGCGCAGCGCGGCACGCGAAACAGGGCCGACTGGAGATGCGAGTGAAAGCGCATTCAGAGATGCTGGGGAACGCGATTGGACACGGATATCCGGAAACGGGAGTGCACGGATTCAGCGATTGCACGCCGATGACGTCGCAATAGGCGGGGAGGAGTCGGAGGGGGAGGCAGGAAGGGAGGCGGAGAGAGGAGCGCGGACGTATAGTTTGACATAGAAAATGAAGGGGGCTGGGAGCGCTAAACTCGGCACGTCAGTGAACGATGGTTAAGGGGAGCACTGAAGACAACTCCATACTGTTGTTGTGCTCACAAGAGTGTCCGGCTCCTCCTGGCTACGTTGACGTCTCTCCGGCCGCATTCATCTCCGATAAAATGGGATTGAAAATCGCCCCTCCCATCGATTCAAACTCGTGACGACTCTATACCAAAAAGGACTGGTTGCCACCGTATTCAAGCGAATGGCGGTGTACGTAGCCGTTGATGGCGGCACCTAGCTGTATGAGATTTAGTGTGTTTTTTTTTTATCTTAGAGCCAGAAAGAAAACTAGAGGTTCTTCTGTTTGTGCTTGGTGTCCCTTTAAACCCTTTGATCTCTCTTTTTTTTTTCTCTCGCCGTGCGATTGCTTCCTACCATTCCCTCCATCTGCCCGGCACGGTCCAGCAGGGGGTTCCCGGATAGTGGGACAGCGTCAGCTCCTCTAATTTCCCTATAACCTAACCTATTCTAACTTAACCAAACCTGCGGCAACATCGCAAGCGCAGCCGGCGTAATAGGGGCCCTGTGCGACTCCCCCTGCTTCCATCCAATGACTGCAATTTGTTTCTTTTCCGTAAGTAAGAGACCCAACACAGCGCAACACAACGCACGACAGCTGTGGTTAGATCGTTGTGCTTACTGTCGATTTACATGCCCCGTGATAACTATAACAACCCCAAAACCACAAAGGCATGATTACATCCAATCCGACAACCCTTATCTCATCTCCCCACAGTCATCGTCTTCAGAATTTATCTGAAATTCATTCATTCATTCATTCATTCATTCATTCATTCATTCATTCATTCATTCATTCATTCAAAGTACTATGCACTAGTTGGCAGTATTTGTAGCGTACCGACCCTGCGAGAACCAGGCGCCCTTGGGAGAGCAGAAACAAAGTGGGCGCTTTGTTTTGACACGCGCCGTGCCGGCGTCGCGTCGACACATGGGCTGTCGTGGGAGCCCAGAGTAAACGGGGAGAGATTTATTTCCCAGCATTCGTCGCTTCCGCGTCGCGTAAATATCCGCAGAAAAAAGAAAACAATAGAACGAGCGACGGAGTGAAAGAGAAAGAGCGAAAGAAAAGCACGCTGCAGCGCACACGTATACTTTTCTTTCACTCCGTAACACATACACTGCCCGTCGCTTCCTCAGCCCTTGTACGACTGCACAGGTGGAGAGGAGGAGCCGCGCTCGTCCTTCCGTGAACAGAGGGAAAGGGGGAGAGGGGAGAGGAGTAGCCGATTAATTACGCGGCTTTCTCGGCGTTGCGGGTGGGGTGCATGCATGCTCCCTCCGTACCCTTGGCGACTACGCCCTAGCGGGACCCTGACTGAAGCGCGATCGTACTTTGATACAAAATATGAAACAAAAATAAAGAAAAAAAGCGGCATAGAAGTCGAGAGACACACGAAGCGACGACCTTCGTTTGGGCCAGGCTTAACTCGCTTCGGTGCGCGCGCTCAACTACGCCACGAAATCGGCGACTCTGCGGGACTTGGCTCTCGGGGGAGGGGGGGGGGGGGGGGGGTTCCTTCTAGCGGTTCTATGATCTCGTTCTCGATCTGCAGCGTCGGCGCGTGGGTGGATAATTGGACGAGTGGGCGAACGGGTGTGCGAGTGCACTGCCGTTTCCCACGAACCTGTACAGTTGTGTGCAGTGGAGTGCGAGGTTGTCTTCGCCGTGCACTGTCCGTTGAGCGCGAGAAGGAAAAAAAAAAGTGTCCCTACGTGTGTCCAGCCTGGAGTTCCTTGCTGGGCTTTGCAGAAAGAAAGCCAAGCAGTGACAACCTTTGTGTCGCCGACAGCTTCCGGAGTCTGCCATGTTCTTCCTGAAGCGGCTCGTCGACGTCAGTCCGCGCTTAGGAACGGCCGCTATGCGCATGCGTATTCCAAAGAAGGAACGCGAACGCGCTGCAGTACAGACGTTGCTAGGGTGCCTCGATGCCAGCGCCGTTGTGGAGACAACTTAAGCGACGCCGCCATATTGAATCACAACTGGCCTCTCCCATGTACCGCGAAATGCTCGACTGGTAGCCCAGTGTAGCTCTCGCTGCAAAAGGCCGTTCAAGTTAACGCACTTTTAAGCGCGCCGAGAGCATGAACGGCGCCGTTACAGACGCTAGCGCCGCTGATCCCGTGTGATTCAATATGGCGGCGCCGCTGAAGTTGTCTCCACCCCGGCGGCGCTGGCATTGAGGCACCCTAGACGCGGCGCAACAGCCGAAGTAATCGGAGTGTCTGCAGGCGAAGGTGACCTTCAGAGGGAGCAATGGCAAATGGCAAGAAAAGGCGGACACGTAAGGAACTTCTCGTTGTTTAGCAGCGACAAACCTAGCTAGGGCTCATATTACAGAGTGACTATACGCAATACGACAGGGCCCAGACACTGCACTGTGAAAGTGCGGCACCTGCGCGATGCGCCCGCAGGTGGCGCTGCGCGAGCCGCGCAACCAAGCGTTCAAGTGTTCCCATTAAATGCGGTCCTCTCCGTATGTATGCTTGTATGAGCGAACGCGCGCGCCTGTGTGTAAACACGCAAAAGTTCGTAGGCACAACAGCGATTCAATATGCCGTAGAAAAATTCCACCGTGGCTGATGAGCTCGTGCGAAGAACACTGAAGATGCGGTTTGGCCAACGCAAGCATGCGACCGAACACTGGTCAAGCACGTGTCGGCCTCGTAACGTATCCTGCAAGTGCCACACCGCGTAGGCCTGTCAATAAATGGCGCTGTGGTGGAAGGGGACTGGAGACTCCACCTTCGGTTCTTGATGCGTGCCGAAAACTGAGCAGCTGACTCGAACTCTTGCTTTTGGCCCCCGTTGTATCAAAACGATGACCCGGCACACAGAGGTCGGTGGTTCGGTTCTCACCAGTGACGTGCTTCCCTTCCACCAATTTCTGCCGCAATACTACCACCAAAACAACCACTCACTTGCTTTCCTTCTACGAGAAAAAAATACTTTCTAAGCTAGGCTACGGCTTGTCAAAAGGTTCGGCATGACGACGTCCTCCATTTTATTCCCCTCGTTCTCTTCTTCCTAGGTTTTCATCCTCTTCTTTCTCGTCTTCTTTTTGCCTCTGTTTTCTGTCTTGGCTATTGATTTGTCTTGGCTTGGCGCCCAAGCGGATCGGCGCCAAGCCAAGACAAGCCTACAACGACACGATGGCTCAGCGTGGGCTCCAACTGATGTTATCAGGGATAGCGGCAATTTAAGCAGCTTGCTGAAGTAGCCTATTAAAGAAACCGTGGTTCCAATTACGGCTCCGCCGTGAAATAATAAATTTTATTTACAGCAAACCTAGTATGGCACTGTTCAGAGTTCCGCAAGAGACGCGACCACCTCGTCGCCAAGCATGGTTTTCCCACCGATGGCGAAGGGATTTCGTGCATTGACCAGAGCCGGAGCGAAAGGCATCTGGGAATATATTGGCAAATATGCTAAGGTAACTGGCTCTACAAAGCAGTGTAAAGCGTGGCTAGATCACCCATGCCGTCCCTTCCTGTATCAATAGACCCCTACTTTTCCTTCCCTTAGCAACTAATTCCCCAACAAATGGCCTTGAGCCTCCCTTTCTAAATAAACAGCTCATTCATTATTCATCTTCATTCATTCATTCATTCATTCATTCATTCATTCATTCATTCATTCATTTACAGCAGTACAATGAATATTTATACTTCAGTAACCTTTCACATAAACAAATGGATATTTGGTTTTATCTTGCGATTACAACATTCTTGACCGCTTGAGGCTTAATTTACCGCATATTGCGCGTCTTTCCAAGGTTGGTTAGTTTCTGTTCCGTTTGTCGCGTAACTACAATGTCGTTTGCACGCGTACCTGAATGGGAAAGGTCCATGCCTCGCCGTAAATCCGGGCAGGCAAGGTCCTTCCTTTTGTTTTTCTACGCTCAAACAAAACAACACAAAAGAACGAAGGTTTCCTTGGCTGCCGCAAGCCTCCGCATCGTAGTAAACCACAACGCACGCTGTTACGATCCTCCTAGGCAATGATGCGTATAGTGCCTGCAGAGACCTTGGAAAGCAAACGCACGCGCTCACACTGCAGTGGCCCTATATAAGGCACTATGAAGCCGGCAGAAGAGAGAGGCGGCGGCTAAAATAAGCATCGTCCCAGGCGGCCGCCATCCTGGAGCGATGAATTGTTCACGCCGCCTCCACTGTCCCAAGCCGAGGCAACGCCCCAGAGGACCCTGACGTCTCCTCACGTGGACACAATCCACGCATAAACACGCCACTTGCACGCACGCAGAAAGACAGCGGAGGGAAGGCTTCAATGCCATCAGCGCTTCCTCCAGACAGCGGAAGCCAAACCGAATTCGACGGTGAAACGGCTCGGGGGGGGGGGGGGGGGGGGGTGCCCTCCCCCCCTTCCTTCTCCGAAGAGCCAACAGCTATAGTACTAATAAGTCTAGGCGGCGTTGTCGTGGAGGAGCTCGCCGACTTCCGCTTTCCCCCTGTTCTCGCGGCGAGGGGCTTTCACTTGCACCGCTCATTCCTCCTCCAACGTCTCCCCATTAAAGCTCTCCTCATTCAGGGCCACTGACGGTTCCCATTATACGGCGACTTGGAACAAAGAGGCGTCCGAACATCTACGCATTCATGCGCACTCCCGCACACACATACACACACACCCGTGGTAGTTGGGCAAGGGCACAGCCACCGGGACAGTGTAGGTGTCACCGGTGCTTATATATAAAGTGGCCGAGGCTAGCGATTGACTTCACGGAGGCACGCAAGGTGGTCGCTCATTAAGGTCTTCTCTCTCGGTTGTCTCGTTCAGTGCTTTTCTCTCTCCGCTCATATTTATTTTATCTATTTATTTTTCATCGCGTGGAGCGTGGCGGTGTGGGGGTCCTTGCAGCGGAGCGGGCCAGCCGACGACAGGCGATCTTCGTCGACTCGGAAACAGCAGCGCGCGGGGGCGTCTCAAAACGGCGACGCCGACGGCCGGGCTTGGCGCTCGGAAGGACGGTGCTGGAAGAGCGGCCGAAAGACGCTCCCCCTCCCCTCTCTCGTCCGCCGTCCTTTGTTGCTCTTTCGCAGAGGAGGCATCCGCGTATTCAAAGGCGGGGGGCGAACTGGCTGCGAGGGGTGGCGGCTATAAAACCAGGGACGCTTGGGCGCTCCCCGCCGCCTCGCTAACGCGAGGTTATCCGCTTCACGCTGGCCCGGCCGAGGCTTTCGTTTTTTAATGAAAAAAAAAATAACGAAGCGAAAAAACGACAGTAAGGCCGTGTTGTATGGCTCTCGAGGCGCGTGCGGTGCACCGGAGCGCCGATTCTGGAATACGGTTTTAACGATTCGGGAAATCAGCGCAGGCGAGCGCGGAGAATGTGCGCCTTCTAGTCCGCGGAAATGACTCGTCACGCGAAGGCCTTTTTCTTGTGTCGGCGCGAAGCTGGGAGGCGTTGAGTTTGCTACTGCTGCTGTTGCAGTTGACGGTGCTATTAGTATAGTTCTTGCTTTGGGTGGTAAGTTCGGAGGTCTCCTTTTTAGAGGCTGGATGGTGTAAACGGCGACCCATTTCCACGGTGTCAGAAATGGCATGGCCCGGTATAGTTTGTGGACAGAAAGAATTTAAAGCCCGTATTTTTACAGCTCCTGATCTCTGTGAGGGGTATGGGGAAAGCGGGCACGGGAAAGAGTAAGAAGTAGACGTATAACGAAATCCTGCCTTGATAATCTGAAATGTAGGACTTCCGTGGCGCCACCTCAAAGAGACAAGCAGGACGGCCAGATGCTTCTGGGAAGGCTTTCTTGTGGCAGTTAAGCTGTTGCACTTTCTGTAGAGGCCACGCGAACTTATCTGCTTTAATCGTAGGTTTCCAATGTGAACATTTTCGCCACGCTACGCTACTCAGATTCAAGTTAGTAAATTTGAAGCAGGTGACAGAAATCTCTGAGAGGTAGCAAGCCCGTTAGGTGCAACCAAACCTGTTTCTACTTAAGATGAACACTAATTATCGGACTATCGTATGTTCGAATGCTTCAACAGCGATGCTTGTAATGCCCCCTCGAATTGCGAGGATATTAAGGCAGGCGAGAATGGAACTGCTCCAGCCTCTTAATCAACTGCCCATTAATCGACCATCCAGTGAAGACGTTATTCACGTGAAATTCTCAAGGAGCGTTCTAGGCAGTGCGCTTTGTGCGGCGAATGATTCGAGTGGGCCTTTCCTACGACGGCATTGCTTTTAACGTTTTGTACGGTCTGGGCAGGGCTGGGGGAATGGCACATATATATCGCTGCTATTTTTTTAGTCTCACGGAGCGGCAAAATTTTACGAGTTTCTTAGCGTGCTCAAATTAGTTCGATTTCCATTCTCCGTGACAGATTCCGCAGCTGCTGGAGAAGCGTGTCACACTGAAGAATCTTCATCACTTGATTAAATATCTCTTGCAGCGTTACTAAAATCACGGCCTATACAAAAGACCCTTGTGTCGTCGTGCCTTGTGTATTGGACGTGTGTCTCTTACGCTCTGCGTGGTTCCCCTATTTACACTGCAACACATACTCCATCAGCCACGCACCAACTGGTCCAAGCCTTTGCTCGTCTTGCTCATCGACGACACGAATACCCGTACGGTCGCTTCGACGCCCGCTTGAAGGGATGCCATGAATGGAAGCGAGCGGAGATGAGAGGGGGTACACACAGAACGAGGAATGCGCGTGCATACGGTCATCGGCGACGCAAAGTGGCACGCGAGGGCGTGGCCGCGAAGGACAGGCCGTATAGAAAGGGGGCATGAATGGCGACTTCCAAAGACAGGGGCGAAAAATAAGTAATAGGAGCGGGGACAGCCGATGAAAGGCGGGCAAGGTCGGACGGCGCAGTAGCCGCGGCAGACAGCGTCATCCCCGATGGCCGTCTGCGATGATTGGCGCTGCCATCGCCGGCCGCGCGGGGGCGCCGAGATCGACTGGCTTTGTCAGCGCCTTCGCTGCCCACGAGAACTCGGGTGAGAAGAAGCGGGAAAAAAGAATAGAAAAGGGCGCCATGGAAGAAAGCGCCTTGGGACCGCGACCATGTTGGGGGGCGGGTGACGGAGCTGCGCTGACGCCGGGGCGAACCGCGTCGACGGCGGTGGTGACGCAACAGGGCGTACTCTTCGAACGCAGAGTGAAATGCTACGGAGTTTGGCGCGAACAAGCGAGATGTAGCTTCTTCATTCGGAAAGACGGCTGGGTATTCTCCTCTATAAATGGCGCTGGCTTCGGGCGAGGCAGCTGACAACTACCGAGTTGATTCGTAGGGAAAGATATCCAGATGAGTCATGGAGCGAACGCCCTGTATATTGTGCCCTCGCTGGTCCCATGATTGGGAAGGCTAATATTTACCCCCACCTCCTCCCACACGCACGTGTGTGTGTGTGTGTGTGTGTGTGTGTGTGTGTGTGTGTGTGTGTGTGTGTGTGTGTGTGTGTGTGTGTGTGTGTGTGTGTGTGTGTGTGTGTGGTGTGTGTGTGTGTGCAAAAGCACACGATGATACAGAGAGCACAGTGTCTCTGACATAAGTATGAGGGGCGTACGTTACTCTCCTCAGAGTGATGAAGGCTTGCCAACCATCCGAATGAACGTGCCTCCCTTATGCTGACGTGAGCAACGCATGCAGGCCAAGGCCGTATATACAGCCTTTGTCAAAAATATACAGACCGGATTTTCGTTTCGGCCACAAAGTGTGGCCCGTTTTGAATCGACAGTGTTCCAAATATCTTGAAGGTTGAGAACAACTGTTGTGCTCCACTCACCGAAGCAAAGGGCTTTCACGTGTGATATGAGAGCCTCCCTACACGATATAGAAGCAATGCCCTGGGGCTGTATATTTCTGACGTCGGCTATGCGTCCCCTAGTCAGTGTTGCCGCATTGGCCAGTTGGTTTTTCCCAGTCGCCGGCTAAAAATTTCCCATTTTTCCCACAAATATATTTTTTCAAAATATAGTAATTTTAGAGTGAATACAGCCAAGGTAATAAATACAAGAATGAGTGAAATAAAATAAATACAAAGCCCATTTATAATGAACATCAGGGCTGGATTGTTCTTGATCACATCATCGTCAATCACCACTTTGTTTTTATTGTTTTTTGCGTTGGGACGGGGACCAGCTCGGCTACTTCCATTTCCTTTCTAGCCTCTCCTGTATAGACCGTAGAAATTTTCGGGAATTCCTTTACAACAACATGCGTACATAGGGGATTGTGTGACTAAAGAGCTGGGAGTGGTTGGAAGCAATCTAATGCGAAGGGTCACTGCCACCATAGCTGGAAGAAATCCTAGGACGCAGCACTCGAAGCCTGAATGAACCTGAATGGGCCAGGGCTCTATGTATCCAAGGCTAGGCAGCAAATTAAAGGGAAACATCGAGCCAAATTTCTTCTCGCGACACTAGTGAGACCGCCATGATAACAGCATTTTCCCTTCATCTCTGCACATTTTCCCCAGAAAGCACATTTAGAACACCGGTCTATAGCGAAACCAAAATGTCCCACGTTTTCAACGGGTTATTAAACAAAATTCCCCTTTTCCCCCAGTGGCTTCATTTTCCCACGATATGGAAAATTTTCCACGATTCGGCAACACTGTCCCTAGTCCCCTGGCGGACAGTAGTGCTTTATCAGGAAGATGAGCTTCAAAGCCGCAAGGCACGCCCGGTGTAAAGGGAACGTGAGATTGTCGATTCAGTCCTAGACCGAGAGGCGAGTTAGGAAATTGAAGCAAATAAATGAAAACTTGCGTGGAAGTTGCGAGATGAGCGATTATCGCCACCAGCAATCAATCTGCGCTAGTATACGACTTGACACCTACATGTCAGAAGGCGACGTGAACCCTCTCAGCTGTGCAGTAAATACTCATACGCGTCCACATTAGCCTGCGTTCGGGTTCGGGACATTACACACGAAATGTAAAAAATAAAATAAAAACAAAATTGTGGGGTTCAGCTTCCCGAAGCGACACATGGGTCTACTGGAGTCGCCATAGTGGAGGGCTCCGGATTAGTTTATACCACCCAATGATCTTTAACATGCACTGACGAGCACATATGGGCGGCCTCTGTGTTTAGCTTCCACTGAAACGGAGCCGGGACTGAAAAGGGGTCCTCCTGCTCAGTAGCCCAGTGCTCTAGCCACTGAGCCATAGCGGTGGGTGTGGGAAATAAATAGTCCCGCCGTGAGAGCGGCGAATTAGAGTTGTCAGGTTTGAGGATTTGGCCTCGTGCGGGTATGAAGATGTGAAGAAGCGACAGCCTATAGAAGTACAGCATCCGCCTCGCGTGCAAGAGACCGGGGCTCGAATCCCGGTGCCGCGCAATTCTCCACCGGGTTAAAAAGAAAATCTGCTTGTCAATGGAATTGCATAATCAGGCCTGCGGTGCGGCCTAGCGCGAAAAGACACTCCCATACACAAGACAAGCGCTGACTTTCAACTGATGTAGCACCTGGGCATAACCATCTATGCAACAAAAAGAACACATAGGAGTGATACACACTTGTCCACGCACACAAAAAATACCAAACAGATACAGCAATAATAATCAGATAGAAATTCTAATTCTTTCTTTGATAATAATAATCTAAGATCAAGAAATCTAATCGTATTATTTTCAGGAACTTCGGAAGACTGCGGATGAAGGTACTGGACAAAAATATCTTGAATCTCTTGCTTGACTGGTTCAAAATTGTGGACATCGGTGTCCAACAGAACAAAGAAATAAAACAAAGAACTCCCAGATTGCAAATGTTGAATTTAATACACTTCAAGGCACACTTGATACATAAAAACAGCTCATCATAACAAAAGAGCAAGCCATGAGGCCTTTGTTCTTATTGTAAGCAAGGACTTCTTAAGAAACACTTGTTGGCGTCTTGGCATTAAAGAAAAGCTGCAAACTGAGTCCTTTACATTTGTCAATTGAATTTGCCAAGACATCAAGGTTATGTTTTTTACACTTTTTAGCCTGGATAATTTACCCGCGCATGGTCGTGACCTCTTGGGTTCTGTGGCGTAACGGGTGGTGTAGGAATGTGTGTTGTTAGCCAGATCTGATAATTCCCTGATCTCGGTGACCGGAACCGACAACGCGCTCCCTCACCAGAACAGGATTTGGCCACCCTGATGTAGCACCTGGGCAGAACCTTCTATGAACAAATGAAGAGATTGCAGAAACATAAGCAACTGTGCCTTCCCACGACAACATCCGTCAGTGCTTAAGCACGTAAAGGGACAACTACCGAACAGCGCAAACCAGGATAATAGTAAACACCCTTAATGTCAAGCACCATTTTTTTTTCCACCGGGAAACCACGCTGTGACGTAACACTCGCCGCCGCCTTGTTTTCTCTGAGCTCGCGTCCGCCGCTTCCTTCCCCGGACAGTACCACCCGGATCGCGGTCCCGACTACACGACGACGTCTCCAAATACGGGCACGACTCTACTACGCAACGCGCACCGTAAGTGTAGCGATCGCATTCCGCCCCCAGCAGCTGGCTGTCCTCCTCTCCGATCCGGTGTTGTAGTGGCGTGTGACGTCGCAACGAGCCGCGATGACATCACGAGCACAGCGCGCAGCGTCGTCTCGTGACGTCACTCGACCTTCACGTCTCTCCCTCTCCGTACGCATCTGTCGTCTGGTCGCTTTTGTCGAAACGCGGCGCGCTTTTACCGCCCCAGCCAATGCAAGTGCTCACGTCGGACATGGAAGAAGGAGCGGAACTTTGTTCGGTCGTTTAAAGAAAGCTGTTACCGTGGTTCCACCTCAGTTTAAGTCGCCGCCGGTGGAATAGGGAAGTACGCGGATGACGGAGCGTCATGGAGGCCGCAGCAGACGGCGTTTCGCCAGCCAAATGTCGTCTGCTACTGCACCGTCGTCGGCAGAACATTAGTGGCCACGGTCCTTCTCCTCGCCATTACATTCAATTGCGGCGTGTTGGCCAGCCGGAACGTAACGGCCCATTCAAGGTGTCTTTTGAGGGCCTACTTTTTTTGTGTGTATTCTTTTCTCTCTGCGTTAGCCCCCGAGTTTCTGCTTACCCACTTCCCTTCGTCTGACGTGCCGAGGCTGTTCTTTTGTGCCAGATCGTTTGAGTCGTCTAGCGGAGAGTCTGGGGAGCTACCGGACTTGTAGGACAGCCCTTTGCTGAAAAGACTGCCGACACATTTTGGCCGAAGGTTAGAGACAACCGCGACGTGCAGGAGATATACGGAGGGTGTTTTGTGGAAAGTTTTTATGACGCAGGCTCCAGGCATTTGTGACATTGGCTTTCAGGAATGTTTGTTGTTCACGGTGCCTTGCAGAGTGTGTTTTGTTTGCGTACATTGGTAGCGAAAGTTTTGCCGGTCGTAAGAATACGCTGGGCGGCGTTAAGAAAGCTTTTGAAAAAGGCTAACGACAGTGGGTTACGACAGCGCTATGGATCGCGCACTGTTCGCTAGATGTTCTTTAACATTGAGTGGGACGGAGCCGGCACTTCAACTCGTCCTTGAAAGAAATAAAAAGCAATGAATGTGCTTAGACTACTTTTTTGGTTTACTCCGCAAATGCGACAAAAGTGAAGACGTTCAAAGAAAATGTGTCGCTTGTTTCGACATGATCTTTCCATTTGCACAGAATACTTGCAAAAAATTTAACACAATAATGAGTTTCTGTTAAATTCAGTTTTTTTTTTATAACGACTGACGGAAATTTGCTACTGCGAGCGAGAAACCTCAGTTCGTTCCGCCAGCTACTACAATAAGCTGCGTACGTAGGCATGTTCTGTGTCAGCGAAGTCGTATAGCGTTGTCGTCACTCGCGAAATGTGCTCATTGCACTGGGTGCATATTACAGTGTATGCAAGAGTCCCTACGCTTGCTATGAGAACACACGGGGCAACAGCGATTCGTAGGCTCTTTTCCACGCTTAACATACCTGAATGTCCCAAGACAGTAGCAGTGATATTTTAATAACCGCGCAGGCAAGCGCAGAGAGTTGAGAAGAGGATATACCTGCTGCTAAAATAGCAATCCTGAAACTACTGGGGCCGCCGCGGTGGCTGAGTGGTTATGGCGCTCGGCTGCCGGACCCGAAAGACGCGGGTTCGATCCCGGCCGCGGCGGCCGAATTTCGATGGAGGCGAAATACTGGAGGCCCGTGTGCTGTGCGATGTCAGTGCACGTTAAAGAACCCCAGGTGGTCAAAATTTCCGGAGCCTTTCACTACGGCGTCCCTCATAGCCTGAGTCGCTTTGGGACGTTAAACCCCCGTAAACCAAACCTGAAAGCAAACATTCGTTTTGCATTTTCTGGTAAAACATCGTTGCAATAGGGCAAGTCGGGTCGTCCATGTGGCGTTTCACGACGTCTTCATCACGACAGCGCTCCATTCGAGTGCGGTGCCACTTCACTTTGCCCTTCGGCTGTTCCGCACGGCACGAAGCAATGCCATGGGCCCGCTTCCAAGCAGAAGCAGGAACGCTTCTGCAATCCATCGCCGCTCAGCTATAAGGGGACGCTAACGGGCCGTGTTTGGCGCCCTGCCTGTTCTCCGTAGAGCCCGTGCGATCCGCGACGATTGAAGACAAGGCCTACAGCTATAGTAGGACGCCTTTCTGCATACGACTGCATACACGTGGTCCCCTGCTACCGCCTGTGGGATGCCATTTACCCAGCCGGCGTTGACTTTGCCCAAGGCCCAAGGGCTACGTGAGTGCGTGCCGACTCGCGTGTCGGATTTAAGCCCGCGTAAATTGAAGAACAGCGCTTATTATAGGGCCGCTTGGTTAACAGCTTTAAGCGTGAAAAAGAGAGCGAAGGAATAGGGCACGAATTTCAGGCCCACCTGCAGGCAATGAACATCGTTGAGCCGATGAGTGCAGGTGCCTTCATTTGCGACGTAGTATGATAGTGAAGTCTATGCTGTCTATCTCGCAGGTAGACCCATATTCAGAGCAGTTATTGATAAAAAAAAAAGACTTCCACACATTTACGCCGCCTCCTGGCATCGAGAAGTGACCGTGATGTGCGTATTGCATCTTATTCGTTTTACTTTTTGGCTTTATCTGTGTGTGTGTGTGTGTGTGTGTGTGTGTGTGTGTGTGTGTGTGTGTGTGTGTGTGTGTGTGTGTGTGTGTGTGTGTGTGTGTGTGTGTGTGTGTGTGTGTGTGTGTGTGTGTGTGTGTGTGTGTGTGTGTGTGTGTGTGTGTGTGTGTGTGTGTGTGTGTGTGTGTGTGTGTGTGTGTGTGTGATTTATTTGTATTTGTTATGTTGATTTCAATACCCTAAAGGCCCAATGCGGGCATTACATCGCGGTCGCCCGGCATTCATCAAAGAAAACTTGACAAATCATACAGCACAGCACTATAAACGGCTAAAGATAGAAATAAACACGTCAAGAAGCCAGGTACAAATTAATAGGAGAGGGGGGCCATGACTACGGAATAGGCACTGAAAAAATGCACATGTAGCAAACCTCCCACCAAAACGAAAAAAACTCGCACCTTCAGAAGTTACAAAACGTGCGCCACTCTAACACTTCATGGAACGTTACGACCGACACGCACACACTGAAGCAAAGAGAGCGGACGCTGAACATTTATTTGCTTCTCCTCGCCCCTTATGTACTGTCCTTCAAGCGGACACATAACGGTAAATGAATGTTGATGACAATGACGATGCGCCTATATTAACTAGCCCCCACCCGCTGCGTTTGATTAGTGGCTTTGGCGTTCGGCTGCTATCCCAAGGTTGCAGCATCGAATCCTGGCAGCGGCGGTCGAATTGCAATGGAGGTGAAACGCAAAAAGAGGCACGCGTGGGCTGTGAGATATGTCAGTGCACGTTGGATAATCCCAAGTGGCCGAAATTAATCCGGAGCGCTCCATTATACGGCATCCCCGTTCGCCCTAAAGGGAGTGGTGCGCTAGAGGACAACTTACTCCTCTTTTTTACTCCTTTCCGATTATAGATCGTTTACGGCCACTACGCTTGGTTACAGCGGTGACCGCTACGGTGAGGCCTATTTAATTTAACCCGGAGAATACACCGTACAGTGGCCTCGTACAGCTTTCGCCGTAAATAAAAAGAGGAAAAAAAACACCCCACCGAGAAGGAGTATCAGAGAGAGAGTGAAGACGTTCGTGTCAAGAAGATGCCGCCGCTACCGGCATAGATGGGGGGGATCTAATCTGGGTCGAGGGTGACCGCGCTGAACTTTCCTCCTCAACAGAGCATCGCGCAGCTCGACAGCGGCTCGTTTAGGCACCGGCGCAGACGTTCCTTATAGCCGAGTGTGCTCGCTGGCGATGGGCGTCCGTGTAGACAGTGTATGGACAAGAAGGCTTAATCATGCTGTCATCGCTGCAAGGATGGGCTTCGCAAGCTACGCGCGGTGCAGACTGAAAGGTACTTGAAGGTACTTCCCATAAAACTCTGCTGCGTACTTTCCAACGAATTCTACCGAAGCTGAGCTGTCCGTTTGATTAGCAAAAAAATCAAAATTGGTTTCGCCGGATAGGAAATGGCGCAGTATCTGTCTCGCATTTCGGCGGACGCCTCAACCACGCTGTAAGGGAAGGGATAAAGGAGGGAGTGAAAGAGGAACGGAAGAAAGAGGTGCCGTAGTGGAGGGCTCCGGAATAATTTCGACCACCTGGGGATTTTTAACGTGCACTGACATGCAGTTTTCATTAAAGCGATAGCTCCTATACCTAGACGTTACAGCTGCCAGTCATAAGAGCTGTTATAGCTGCTGTAATGTTGTTCCTGGAGAAAAAACAAAAAATCTGGACTGGCGCGATATGGGAACTAATTTCAACGTGATCAAAATAAGTGCATCCAACAATGACCACTGTATACAGCAGGTGGAGATAATTTTGTGCCCCACGACGGAAGACGATCGCTACCTGGTGCGAACTCGGCAACTTCCAAGACTTGTGGCGCGACATTACTAGGATTATTTGGCCCCGACGTAGTGAAATGAACGCGAAATGTTGCCTCATCGTTCATTCGTCTGGCGACGTGCGGATATGTTGGTCATTACTGCCTGCCTCAGCACGTACCCCGACAGCGTACTCTCAGTAACGCTCACTTTTTGCTTTCTTGGATAATCTCTCGTTGGTAAAGCTCTTAAATGAGGCAACCCGGTCGATTCCCCAACAAAACAGAAACAACCGCACCCAAACCCCCGTGCATGAGTTGTGCCCGGTAAGAAGCTCGCTCAGTTTACCCCGTAGAAACTTCGAGCAACGCTGAACCCTTGCTAAGATAGAGACCTCCAAGACCTGCCATTGCCTCGACACTCATGAATCTCCCTGCGTTCAAAGAAACAACCTCACAATAAAAGAGACCACTAAAGACTCCGACGGCTTAAAACAAAAGTAATTCCCGAGGGTCTCCGACTCTGTGATTGCCACCACCTCGACTGCGACTCCTCCTCCACATTGCACCATGTTCGGTTTCTTTACAGCCTCTTTCCAGCGTCTATACGACTTTGCTCGTCACAGGCGAGACCCGCCCAAGGTGACAACGCCCGCACATCGTACTCTCGCTTATGCATAGCGTAATGGTTTCGCGGGCGCCAAGAGTAACGACTCGAGTAGCGCTCGGCATTCTGGTAGAGTACGCGACGAACGCAACAACAACAACAACAACAAAAGAAGGCAAATGAGACAGCAACAGCAAAATGAAAAAGAAGTGAAGTATACGACTTGGAAAGGCGCGAGCGAGCAGTGTTCTGGGCGCAGCCATGAGGAAAAGCAATGCGGCTGCACGCGCGCATGACAGTGCGCTTTGCACGCATATACCACGTTGTGCATGCACTGTACGTGGATCGGAGTTGTATACAGCAAGGCGCTGGAAGTGTACCGAAAAGGCCTGGCTCCGGACTCAGAGAGACTATGTATGGAGGCGTACTTTGACAGTGCATTGCGATAGGGCCTCTTCGGCATTTCGTACACAAGACACGCGTGGCTTAAAGATGCGGCCGTGTAGGCGTGTAAGCAGGGCCTCTACACTTTCGCGCCAAGCCTATTCATGCATGGATTGGAAAGAGGATCAAAAACCCCGCGAGTTGCGCGTCTTGCGCCACATGCCGACGGCATAATCTGGAGCGAGCAGAAATATTCAGGGTGTAGCGGTGAACTGCGAGGATTCAAAGCCAGTGCACCGTCTGCACTCAGAAGGGTTGAGAATCAGCTCATATGGTGCATTACGTTTTCGGGTACGTATATATCGCGAAGTATAAGGCAGACAAGGCACACGCAAGCGCAGACATTAAACCAATGTTTTTTTTTCGAAACAGGCGGACTGGAGTTGTCGATACACGCCTCTCACTGCCAAATGGCCCAAGCCGTAACCACACTATGTCGATTTTAAGGCAACTCCTGCTGAGACAAGGAAAGATATGATATGCAGACGAAGTCAGGAGCTAGGTTTGCTGTTGTCGCAGCTTCAGCTTTCAGTCTGGTTAGACGGTGCCGGTGTGCTGACACGACAACGCAACGCTGAAACGACGGTATTCTGACTGCTCTTTCTACCAGCCAACCTGTAGTGCTGACAATGCGGGTGCGTTTAGAGTAAGCGTTTAATGCGGTTTCTATCAGCATTTCAGTGGCGTCCTTCGCCGCTGATTCTTTGCTGCTCACTTGCGGTCAGCCAGACTATTACTTAAGCTGTAGCATAGCATGCATGATTTCCTCGGGGGAGTCCTTATGAAATCAGCTGATTAGCCAGTCATTTCAACAAAAGCAAGATAACGATAGCTCGATACCTGAAGGCCAGAAATTTCGTGCAGCAAATCAACGCTTCAACCACTGGTGGCGCGCGTTTCTGCGGCAGATGATGGATGGATGGATGGATAAGGCTGAACCCTTTCAATCGGGTGGTGGCTCAAGCCACCTAGCCATGACTTATGAAATTTTACTCTTGTCTTGACTTTAGCCACCAGTCAGATAACCTTCGCTTGGTTACTTCTACCCGCTTAAAATCCATGCTTTCCCTTCACTATCCCTAAACCCCAATGCCTTGGGTAAGTCAGCCCCGCTGCCTTCCACTGTAGGGTGAAGCCCTTTACAGAAAAGTATCAAGTGTTCAGCCGTTTCCTCCTCCTCTCCGCACGCAACGCACAACGTGTCTATCTCGTGGTACCTGACTCTATATGTCTTAGTCCGCAAAACTCCCGTCCTGGCCTCAAACAACAAAGAGCTTCCCCTACAATTATCATAGATATTTTCTTTGGCAATTTCCTGCTTAAAGATCCTGTATGTTCCCAGTGCCGATTTCGTCAGCATCCCTGTTTTCCACAGAGCTCTCTCTGTTTCTTTAACCTTAATGCGGTTAAAAGCGCCACCTAGTGGGTCAGCGACACAGTTATTTTAATTTTTCAAGAAGTTTAGTTTTTTTACGCCTATATATAATCTGAGCCGCAAAGAAATCAAGAAAAGTGGTGCTATTTCTGACAGAAACGGCAGGCGATCCCGACTTAGTTTCCAACAAAAATCACGCCTCTACCCGAAAGCTCACCCTGTGGTTTAGCCTGGTTTAGACGTCCGACAAATGGCTTCGCGGGTGGTCTCGCTTCTGTGCAAGCACAGACACCTTTGGAGTTAGTCTTCGCAAAAATGTTGCCATTACATTCAGAAGAAGAGCGATCAACCCGCCTCTTCAAAATCAGCAGTGTGAAGACCCATAGCCACTGAGCCGCCCTTGCTTCATCTCCTGCTGCTGCTGCTTCTGCTGTAAAAGCAGATGCAGCCCTCGTTTAAAGCCAACTCGGTTAGCGCCCAATTCGGGAGCCATTTTTCGGGCGTTAAACCCAGAAACTATAGCAGCCACGCGACCCGGCGCGGCTTGCTCCAATTTCATTTCGCGCCCGTCCGAGGACCACCGCATACTTGACTCGGGCTCCGCGTGAAATGTAGCGGCGGCACCTCCCGTTTTCAATGTCGTGAGCAGCGCAGCCGAGCGTTAGCGCAGCCGACGACTCCGCCCGCATCGCGAGGTGCGGTGCAGGAGACGAAGCCGTGACGCGATTCCTGTCGCTTTCCTGCTTCGCGAAAGCCACCGCCGCATCCATAAATTACCCCCCCCCCCCCTCCCCCCACCGCCTCCTTTTTCCTCCGTCTTTGTACGTATATATTTCTTACACGGTGGCTCCTGCAGCCCGCAACCCGTGCTCCCACCTCCTCCTCGTCTGCCGCGGACAGCTGCAGATATGTGGTGGAAGCGCGAATGCGGGATTCCCCTACGCGCCGCTACACTGCACACTCAGATGCACTGCCTGGGATGCTCGCCGACTCTTGCACGGGGCGATGCATGTATGCATGTCATCTGCTGCGTTAGTGGTCGCGTGGGTGATGACAGGACACGCCCGCAGTTGCTGATGTCAGTCGCGGTGATGGCCGCCTGTATATGACGTCTGTATATGCCGCCTGTATATGGCCAAGGAGCCAGGACTTGAGCTGCTCTGAGGTATGCGCGGACTGTGGTGCAGTGGGCGCGGGGAGGAGGATAAGAATTGCAGGAGCAGGATATAAGAGCCCGAATCTTGTTCGGTTCTATTTCAAATCGATTCCAGGGCCGTATTTTGTCGCGATTAATTCTGGGATTAATTATTTGGTCCCTGTATCGATCATTGGCAGCTGCGCCCGCGACGTGAGGGTTGGTGTAGCCAGCAGCCAAATTCTTTCGTCAGTTGTTGTGTCACAGGCAAGAAAGAAAGCGATCAGAAAAAGAATATTTTTAAAACGTGGCTCCAATTCATTTCTCTTCTACATTTTCATGGCTGCGGGGAAATCGCACATCTCTTGGTCTTTACGATCGACCAATCGGCGGAGATGGTGACAAGGTATACTAAAAGGAATAGAATAAAATCAATAGAGGAGTCGTGCTTCTTCCGGTCTCCGTTTTAGCAACAGCTCGCCGAGCAGTGTGCCCACCGCCAAATTCTGTCGGGGCAAGATTGGCACCAGTCTTAATTCGCAAAAAGGTTCCTTGTCACTGATTACATATTAAATTGCTTTCGCTCGCTATCTGTCGTGATTTTGCACTCGTGTCTGAATTTTCCTCTTCGCATTTAATTTGCGCTCGATAGTGCATGCACTATGAGCCAATCACGCGGAAAGTGTTACTAAGTCTAGCACTGAGGCTTCGTGAGGAAGCTAAGTGCGTCGGTTATCTTTTTGCATTTAGTTTCTGAGGGAGTATAAATGGGTGTGCAAGCGCAATCACTCCCCAAGGGCGAACCCTTGCGCCACTTTTATCCCCTAGCTTCAGGCTTAAGAGGCCATGCATATCTTTTATCTTCATTTATTTGCATCCTCTGAGGCAGCCGGATAGCGCATTCCTTTTGAAAACGAGGAGATGCGCGCCAAAACGGGTTCGCAAAACGAAGCGTAGTACACACACAAAACACACGCACGCGCAGCCACACGCACTCACACAAACACACGCAGACACGCCATGCTAACACACCGCGCACACACGAACAAGGAGAGGCGAATTTGGAAATCTCCTGTGTGTCGGAATTGGCGCCTTGCTGCTGGATACGTGGGCGTCCGTGTGCCCGGACGACGATGTAAAAACGGCGGCTCGCAGTGAAAGAAAGAAAAAAAAAACCTTGCTCGTTCCCCGCGGGAAGGTCTCGGACGCCCACCCGACCGCCGGCGTCTCCGGCACCGCCCCTCGTTGCCAGCCAGCGTCCTCCGTTTTGCTGGGCGCCCGTTTGGAACAGATTGATGGCCGTCCTACCCCTTTCCATCTCTTTGTTTATTTCCCAAAAAATGTTTTCGCCCCTAGGTCCTCTCTTTTTTCTGCTCTATGATGGATCACTTTACGCCAGCGATACATTAGTAGGGCAGGCAGGGGCCGCTCTACTATCGGGCTAACTCGCTGTCTGATGGCCCCGTCGAAAGTAGAAATGAATGTCTACTTTCACCATTCGTCAACGACCGTCTCGTTTTGTGGCACAGGCGAACCACATTGCCCGGACAAAAGCCGTTTTATTATTATTGACACTTTTGTTAAGCAAGGATGGCCGTACAAGGCCCTTTTTCTGGTCTAGACGCGCCGTTGGCATTGAGACTTATTTCACAACCAAAAACAAACATTAACCGTTTGGAATTGGAGACCGTTGTTAACGAAGGTGCGAATCGTAATGAAGGATGTGGATGGGTGTTTCTGAGAATCTGACATCCGTATTGAGGTCAGTCGTGCGGCCCTGGTGGCGGGATGGTGGGTAGACCACCACCTGGCCATGTCCACCAACTGGCATCAGCTGACCGTCTTGGTTGGTCGGATGTGCCTGAGAGTAGCTATGAGACGTCGGTTACTCTCACTCACTCACTCACTCACTCACTCACTCACTCACTCACTCACTCACTCACTCACTCACTCACTCACTCACTCACTCACTCACTCCAGGCTTTTATATATCAGTGTATGATTCATAGTCAACTGATTTTATTACTGATATTATCTGATATTAACCGATATTATCTTCACCTCATACATTGACCTTTACTGACTCGTCAGCCGTCAGCAGGCGGCTTCTGGATGTCCGCATCATGCTGCTTCTAGATGTGCGCATCTGTGCCCAGATGCGCACAGCCATAAGCCGCGCATGCTGACACCAGTAACGGCGATTGCAACGATGGTGCAAACATTTTGTAACGGGTGGCGCTGATGGTCCGTAGTGCCCATTGTGTGTTGTCATGCCCGAATGGCTATGGACGGCGAGGTTAAATTGCGAAGCATCCCACGGGAAGCCGCAATACGCAGGGCTCGGAGCGCCATCTACCGGCGATCATCATCACCCAAAACTCACGCATGCAAGACTCGACGAGCTCCACGAATGACACACGCGTGGGGTCGAGCTATACCGCAAGATCAACTCTCGATGCCGAAATAAAGAAATATAAAAACCAAAAAGAAAAAAAGATTTAACGGAGAGTTTGAACAAAGCTTCCTCCCGCTCCGCCTCCAAACACACACACACAGACACCTCGTTTGCTGCCCCGTACACGCCACAAAGGCGATAAAGCCGAGCCAAGCCGTTTAAACTCTCGCTGCTGGAAACAATGCGTTCGTTTTAAAGCCGGCAGCGGGTAAAACAGTAGCCGCTGAGAGTCTGTCGCCCTTTGGCCGGTAAGGCACAATGGCCTTTTAGTGTCTGCCGCGCCGCCGCTGTTGCACAACCCTGCACAGCGCCCGCCATGCATCCCGGCCTGTCTGCGAAGGAACGTCGGGCAAATACCCGCGCGTCTCTCTCCAGCTTTTGTTTCCTTGCCCTATAGCCTCTGCTTCTCTGTTTTGAATCTCCCCCACAGCGAGCTTCGGAAGGAACAGTACAGAAGAAGCAGAAGAAGCGGCGGCGGTGTCGACAGACTCATTGATCCGCCGACAGGCTTTGAGCTTCTGTCGCAATCGCGGGCTCATTGATTGAGGCGCTGCCTGTAGGGCTCGCGTGTCTTTCGTTTGTTTGTTCGGTGCCTCTCTCCTTCTTTTTTCCTCGCCCATCTATTCCCGCTTCTCCTGTCGGCGGTTTTTCTTTCGTCTCTTCGCGCGTTGACGAGGCAATGATGCGTCGCCCTGCAGCGGCTCTGCCTGTCTCCGTGGGTAGCAACGTGTGCGGTGTTGTCAGCCGAGGCATCATCTTGGTTGTGAAAGGCCGAGATCGTCTGCTGGGGAGAGTAGCTGGCTTTACAAGGGCTTTGCGGTTGAACGGGGTATCTAATGTGCAGTTCTTCGCGTACTAAAAGACGGTAGTAGAGGAGGTCTCGCCTCATTTTTCCCCCGTTGCACTCGACAGTTTAGTGAGGTTTGGTTTGTGACGTTTAACGCCCCAAAAGCGACTCAGGCAATGAGGGACGCCGTAGTGAAGGGCTCCGGTAAATTTCGACCACCCGGGGTTCTTCAACCTTGGCAAAAAGCGAAAGTTGCGAGACTACGAACTATACTGTCGGCCCCAGCGGTGGCTCAGTGGTTAGGGCGCTCGACTACTGATCCGGAGTTCCCGGGTTCGAACCCGACCGCGGCGGCTGCGTTTTTATGGAGGAAAAACGCTAAGGCGCCCGTGTGCTGTGCGATGTCAGTGCACGTCAAAGATCCCCAGGTGGTCGAAATTATTCCGGAGCCCTCCACTACGGCACCTCTTTCTTCCTTTCTTCTTTCACTCCCTCCTTTATCCCTTCCCTTACGGCGCGGTTCAGGTGTCCAACGATATATGAGACAGATACTGCGCCATTTCCTTTCCCCAAAACCAATTATTATTATTATTATTTTTAACGTGCACTGACATCGCACAGTACACGAGCCTCTAGAATTTCTCCTCCATCGGAATTCGACCGCCGCGGCCGGAATCGAACCCGCGTCTTTCGGATCAGCAGCCGAGCGCCACAAACACTGAGCCACCGCTGGGGCCGACAGTATAGTTCGTAGTCTCGTAACTTTCGCTTTTGCCAAGGGACTCACTGAGTTTAAATCATAAATTAAAAAAAGAACTACCAATATAATAACGCTCAAAAAGCTGATAACCGACGTCTCCTTGATCGTATAAGGCCGAAAGCGATGTACAAGTGTACACAAAAGAGCAGGAAGTTGGGCTCATTGTATAGATATGCGGTCATTTTAAGTGATTTCAGCGCTGATATATCGTTAAAATGTCGAGTGTACACGTTCATGCTATCTTCCTATAGTTCAGTGGCTTTGGCCTTCGGCCGCTAAGCCTAAAGGTCACCTGATCTAATCCCTGAAGAAGGTGAAACTACAAACACATCCGTGTGCCGTGCGATGTTGTTGAAGAAGCCCACAGGGCCAAAATTAAATCGAAGCCCTCCGCCTTATACGACGTCTCCCACAGTCCACTTGTATTTTCGGTTCGACAAACACCCACACACGAAAATCTTCCCAGTCGCGAACTGTGGAGCCTGGGAGGCCTTGGCTGGGGGCCGGAGGTGGCAAAATAAACTGTAGCGGATCCTTTGCGTGAAGATTTTAAGACAGTGTACCACAAACAGGCTGTCTTTAATCGCACCAAGACACGCATCACGATGCGCATGTGAGCAAGATGATATCAACGCGTTTTGTATTTCCTTGATCAGTTTCAAATAAGGTTCTCAGCACGGAAATAACCGATTCCATTAGACACCGCTATACACAGGAAATGAAGGAGCATCGGTTGCAGCTCGGTGAGAGTCCAAGCGTCGAGTGCGCAATTTCAACTGTTCTTCCTCTTGGGAAGAGAATCAAGTGGTGAGGCGCATTATCTAATAATAATAATAATAATTGGTTTTTTGGTGAAAGGAAATGGCGCAGTATCTGCCTCATATATCGGCGGACACCTGAACTGCGCCGTAAGGCAAGGGATAAAGGAGGGAGTAAAAGAAGAAAGGAAGAAATAGGTGCCGTAGTGGAGGGCTCCGGAATAATTTCGACCACCTGGGGATCTTTAACGAGCACTGACATCGCACAGCACACGGGCGCCTTAGCGTTTTTCCTCCATAAAAACGCAGCCACAGCGTCTAGGAGAATTAGTTTTTCGCCCAGACCGGGCCTGGGGGGCGGGGGGGGGGGGGGGGGGGGACGTTTGCGGTGATGCGGGCACGCGGGCAACCCGACCGGAGGGGGGTTAATAGGCTCCTCGCAAAGAAGGCGCGAGCTTGCTCGAAACGTCGTAATCGGCGCGTAGGCGATTATCCGACTCACGTTCGATCTATTACGGGCGCGCGCAAGGTTATCGCCTCCGGAGCGCGCTCTAAAGAGTTGCGCGTTCTTCGAGTTCTAATCGCGTGCCGGCACGTGCGCGAAATGCGAGCGGCCTAGAGAGGGAATGCGATAATAGGGTACGTGAGCGGATTATCTCCAGTGTTCGATAGCTTCGTACAAGCTATACACTTGGTATCATTATATATATATATATATGTATGTGTATATATATATATATATATATGTATATATATATGTATGTATATATATATGTATATATATGTATATATATGTATGTGTGTATATATATATATATATAGAGAGATGAGAGGATGAGAAATGCAGGCAGAATGTTTGTCAGACAGAACCCCAGAACACTCTTGAATGTCGTGCAAGATACATGTCTGCTGTAGCTATGTGTGCATGGACTTGTGCATCGTCTTGGAAATTACGTGCCAGTAACTGCATTTTGACTTCGCCACCTGTCATCTACGTTACCTACAGATTTTTTTTTCTGTACCTTCTTCTTTACTCTAATGTAGAACGATAATGATGATGATGACGATTGTTACGATAATGATGGATTTTTATGGCGCAAGGGCATCTGTGGCCAAAGAGCGCCATGGCACAAGGTTGTTTCTTCTACTCAAGGTGAGGTCAAAGACCCATTTCCCAAGCCATTCACCCTAAATAAGCCGAGCACCAAACCAGGGGGAAGCTTTTACCCATAGCGTCACCGGTGGGTGCCCGGCGGCGTTGGGTATCGAACCCCGCACCTCCCGCATGCGAGTTGGGTGCTCAAACAACTAGGCCACCGCTGTGGTCAGTCTAATGTAGAGTAACGGGCCAGAACTCCTGCTTGGGAAAAATAAAATCAACTCCGAAATAGTTGCCCTGAAGTATATTTGTACAAATAAGTAAATAAATAAATGCATAAATAAATAATTAAATAAATAAATAAATAAATAAACGTTACTTCTCTCGTACTCTCGATCATAGTTGTCATTAAAGCCTTCTTTAACTCATTCTTTAGGAGACACTATGCGGAGAACTTCATACGCTTTTTGGGCTTAGCAAAATCGAATAGTTGACTTTCGCGCGACTTCGTCGGCTATTTTATGGCAGAAAAAGACGTTTCGTTGGCCAGAAATAAAGAGCTATAGATAATTGTGAAGATCCCCCCCCCCCCCCCCCTCGCTCGCCTCCGGTTCCAATTAAGTGATAATGTCGAGGGCCTTGCCTTGGCTTCGCTTCGTTTAGTTTTCCACTGTTACTTTTTCCACTCGTATGCCTTGTGCAACCTTCTTTGTTCGAGGGTTTGCGAAAGGAAAAAAAAAAGACCTTAATATTCAGGCGCGTAGCCTTCGTTTTCCCTTCTGTGTAACAGAGAATCTTCTATGACGTTAGCGCAGATTAAGTTGTGCAAACAGGTTGCAGTGTCAACACCCGTTTGTAATTTTTCTGTCTTTCCTCACAGCTTACTTCTTTTTTTTTACTCCCACGTGTATTCTTGTTTAGAGTGCAGCTTATAAGGGGGTCCGTCTGCAGAGAAAATAACCATTTTGGCATTAAATATGTTCATTCATCGATCTACAGGCCGGATTTAGCTGGTCCCCAATGTCCCTTTAAAGGTTGCCAGATTTCCTGCCAGGTCACGCGACCTTTTGAAGTTGCAGATGCGTGTTAGAAGTGAAGGCAAGGAAGCTCTGTTTCCCTTCCAAACCTTCCTGGTCTCCTCATCGCCGATCGATGCACAGTTGCGCGTATCGACAGAAACGTATAATCCCGGATGACGCTGCATGCCCTCCAGTAATGGTCTTTCTCGCTCGGAAACGCAGCGCTTATTCTTCAGTTCCATTCTATCCCAGCGTATCTCATAGCTTTAAGCCAAGGCTGTCCGCAATATAGGAGGAGTGTGCGTTAGATGCGCAGTAATGGTTGGCGCCCGAATGGATTGCGCCGCGAAAACGATCTACAAGCGGGACGAGAGGATGCGGAGGTTGATGCTGGCGTTTTGTATTACATGCATATATGCGTCGCGGCACGCGTGCGCCGGACGAAATTGGCTGTGCCGCCTCCGCTACACAGTGTGGCAGTCACGCAGTTGGAGGAGAAGGGGGCTGGATTGGCGGGCACCACGCGTGGCGGTGTGCGTGATGAGCGGCGTGTGCTGCGCTCTAGGTAGACCATATAGACCGCGGCGGTCAAGGCGGTTATGCCGCGAAGGTGCCAGTTCGACACGTCCATAGCCATAGCTCGTAACCGCGGTGAACGCAGGCTGCACGAGTGCAGGCCAGCGGGCGAACAGTGGTGGTGTCGTAGGTGGAACAAGTGCGAAAGCGATGACGTCACGTACAGTGGGAAACGAGCAGTGAAATCGCGTATAGATATACTTTCTGTTCATTTTACAGCGATGGTTCGAAGGGGCGCTGTCTCTAAGACAATGGCGCCGCCGTCGGCGTAATATGTCGTGAGCGGAAACGACTGCGTTCATATGCTGGACGAGGGCAATGTTTTTCGGGAAGGTCTGAGCCAATATGAGAGTCGTGTGGATCAGGATGTGGCAGCTCTCGCAATGCTCCCGTCTGGACCCGTATTCTGGAAGTGTCCTCTTAATGGACATATCCAAAGGACGTGGGTTTAAGCAGCGTGCATTCTCTAGTCTCAAAAGGACACAGCCTGGTCGGTACGGGATGGTTGCGTAGAAGCTACCGCAGCCTTTAAATGAAACATTGCCATCCATTTCTGCTTTAGAAAGTTTTCGATATAAATTGTAGGAATTTGTAGCGCAAGTTTTGCAATATTCGCCGTTGCCCTACTAATACTGGCGCAATCGCAAGCGCAGTTTCATCCGAGATGACGTCAGAAGAAAAAATGGCTAGCTTCCTTCACGCCGCCACTGCCACGGACATGTCCACTTAGTCGGTACTCGTACTTCCAGAATACCATACCCAACAATTCTGCACAAAAGCATTTTTGAATGGGAAAGAGTTCATGAGCGCAATTTTTTTTTCATATATTGTAAGATTTCACTATAACTATATATCCGCAGATCTCCCGTCGGCAAGCTTGCGTTTTGTAACTATTAACCTTTTTTGCTATCGTCAAAAGCGATCCCTAGTGGTTTGCTATGGGAGTCTTATTAACTGCCCGATGATAGCGATGGAAACACTATAAAAGAAAGATTTCGCTACAAGCGAAAGAATGGACCACTACCTTCAATATTTCTACACCGGCATTTTACCTTTTTCCAATTTTCAAATTTTTGCCCAAGAATGCAGGACATGCCGTAGTCATGCATCCCAGAGGACATGACAAGGGGCGGACTGTCAGGAGAAGGTGCTATCCGTGCCACTTCCGCTAGATTATTTAACATAATACTAAGAAAACTGGCTCTTGCAAACAGTTCAGACATTTGTTCCAAGCGCACTGTAGCTGTGCCATTCAAGTAAATGAGACGTTTCGGCCATGATTTTACACAGGTTACAGGCTTGGTGAAATTTATTTGCAAGACGTTTTGCGTGAAAAGAAGTTGGTGTAAACGAGTGCCTGACATGATCATGCCGATGAAATAATGTGCAAAACCTTCTAATTGACAAGATATTCCAAAGTCAACAAGGGAGGGAAAACCTTATGATGCTTGCCAACGTTTCGACAAGTGGACTTGTCTTCGTCTGGGCGAAGCAAGGAGCAATCTTAGGCATTAGTAGATGTTGCGTATAGGGTATACGGGAACCTTTACCTAAACAGGTAAAGTGAGCTAGCAGTGGAAACCTTAGGTAAACAGGTAAACCTTTAGGTAAATAGAAGTGAGCTAGCAGTGGAAAATCAGCAACGCAACGGAAAAGTGAGATCATCCCGCGGAGGTAAACCGCTTGACGAGGACTGCTGTGTCAAAAACACGACAACAACGTGCGTCAAGGTGTGCGTTCTGCTCTACGCTGATGTTCTCAGTGCTTTACGTCTTTCAAAAAATGCGAAAAGACGAGAAAAAAAACGAATAAACGCACTTCACGATTGCCGTCGTTCATGACGCATAGTTTATGGCTGTGGCCGACGCCGCCCCAAGGTTACCCCAAGTTTGTCCGCCGCCTCATTAACTCACTCTGCACTGAGCTTTTTGCACGGGCGTTAATGACAGTCTCCTCGTGATGTGTAACGGAGCCTCAACAGCCCATACAGCACGTGCTGTGCTTTTTTTCCTCCGGCACATGCACTGAGGTGAAGGATGCAAGCTCATTTCGTTGCGCTTTGCCATCGAGGCGGGTGCCAAGGGCGGGCGCGTGTAGATGCATGTGCTCTGTTGTCCTTGTACTGAGATCCCGCGCCATCCTTCAGTAAACCTGGCAGCAAAGCGTTTGGCCGGGCGATAGATAGCGTGTGTGTGCGTGCTTATCTCGTAAACTCTCCCGATAGGGCAACGGGTCGTCACCCTTCCATTTGGGGGCGCACTCTCCCACGATCGGCAGGAGCGATTGAGTCTGGCTCGCTTTTGTTTTCTGGCGAGAATTCGTTGCACGAAGTACATGAAGGCATGCGAAATATTGGATCGGGCGTAAAATCAATACGCAAAGTAAGTAGCGTTTAAATCTGGCAGATTTGTGCCTTGATCCAATCTTTCAAGTTTTAGAAATGTGGTATTCAGTCTTTATTGCTATTGCGGAAGTTATGCGTACAAATGAAAGCAAAAACGGGTGTTTGATTCACTTAAGGCGCGCCCACTTTTCGTTTCGCTTATCTACATTCGCAGATAAATGAAGCAGGTTCAACGGGGCCCCATTTAATCCTACCTGACGTCTCTATAGAGCACATCGTGCCCTCACTCTCCAGAGTAGTCCGTAGAAGGCATTTTTTCTGACACTCAGTTATTTTCCATTCGGAAGAAACATTTCGAAGAAGTCGAATAGCAATCGGCTCATACGAAGAACTAGCAGGAATAACTTCTTCAAGATATCTTTTTGTCTGCATATTCAGACGCCTCCGCCAGTGCGAGTCCATTGAAACTCACGGTTTAAGCGTGATTCTGAACAATTTCTCCCGCTTCTGGAAGGAAGGAACATACTCTTCACACAGGTCTACCTTCCTTCCCTGATATCTTCAGAGGTCAAAACCGGAGTGTACAGTTTTTTTTTTTTTTCCGGCTGGAGTTCTCACAGCCTCGAGAATGTCTGGGAGCTGAGAGCAATCTGAGATGGAACACAACCTGTAGACAGGTGAGGTACCTTCAAGTGAATTTAGTACTTGGCTCTTCTCGCCAGGATCAAAACTGATCGACCATACAAAAAAAAAAAGAAAGACGCCACCGTCACTGGCTACTCACGTTCCTAGTCCCTGCTCCAGCGCCCAGTCCATAAGACTCCGATCCACCCTAGGCACAGGCACGTTAGAAGAAGACGACGTCGTCGAACCGCGAGAACCTCCGCGCTGGGCCGTCGACAATCCAGCGCATGACGCTAACACCAGGAGCACCGGGATCAAAGAGGAGGAGGTCATCATCATCGTGATGACGGTTGCGGGTGGCCGCGCAGTATGCGGCCCAGGAAGCCACACGGTAGCAGTGGGGCGAGTGACGAGTCCGCCGCCGAGCTGTCAGCGGCGAGGAAGGCGCAACACGCGGCGAAGCCACACACACACACCCCTTCTTCGGCGCGCGCGTCGTGCCGGTGGGTTCGAGGAGTGGCGTCGACGGACGGCGTTAGCGGGACGACTTCGGCGGAGGAGGCGCGGTGCGAACCGGTCGGCGCACGGCGCTCCACTGAGACGGCGGCCCGCGGGACCGCGGGAGGCTTATAACGTGCCAGGACCTTGACCGGCCGCCGCTGCCCGCAGACGCTCGCTCCTCTGCTGCTGCTCCTCAAGGAGGAGGCGGCGCCGGTTGCTGCCTCCTTCCTCACCCCTTCCCCCGCTGGACGCCGGAGCGCCGAGGCGAAGACACCTGTCCAGGAGCGGTGGCTGGAGGTGGGAGGGAGAGTCGGCCGGCACGAAGCGATTCCGGAGTGCCCTTTGCGCGGCGATTACTGAACGGATTTTCCCGGAGGTAAGCGGCGTCGGACCTGACCTCGTATGTCGTAACCTGAAACGTTAGCGTTCACCTGGTGGCCTAAGAGAATGTTAACCGCACGAGCCTGGACCTGGAGTGCTTGAAATACAGCTACAGTTGTGTGTCCTCCATACGAGATAGCGAGGTGGGGCTGCAGGTGCAAAGAGTCGGAGGAAGAGGAGAGCAAACGTTTAATGTGTAGCATGAGAGGAGTCAGTGCAAGCGGTAATGTGGACCGCCGTCTGTCAGTAGCCAATGGCAGGTGCCTCACCTGCCACGGTGGGTAGGTGGAACCTGCCAACCGAGCTACGAACGAACATAGTATACTACGTAGGATGTAACGAAGGTTAGTATGTCGCCTCCGATATAATGACCTTTCGTGTGTTAACCTCGCATATAACGAACCTTACAATGCCACCTCGGATATAACGAACTTTAGTGTGTTAACTTCGGATATAATGAATTTTCGTACTTGTATGCATATTGTAACCGCGCGAACGACAACGTACGAAGAAATGTATATGTTGTCTCAGATATAATGATTCTAAGTATGCCACCGTCGGATATTAAAAAAAATCGTGTCTGGACCTCGGATATGACGAGCATAAGCGTTCCGTATCGGATATAACGAACTTTAGTGTGTCAGCCTCGCTTGTAAAGAACGTTTGGCTGCTAACGCTTTCAAACGATAAACCACGGTCGTCTAAGAGTTTGTTTTTTTTAACTATTTCCATATACGGGTATACTGCATAGCAGCACGCTTGTATAAGACGTTGTCATGTAGCCACAATCGGCTGAGGAACGCCTTTTATTCAAGTTTCCTTTCCGTGTCTACAAAGGTGTGACCCTATGGCCCGAGGTCGTGAATATAACAACTCTGAGCAAAGTGTCTTCCGTTAATTTTATTGTCTAGTGAATTAAATACAGAGAGCCTGGTTGGTCGCAACGCGCTTTGTAAAGTCACTAAACGGCTTTGATTGTCGCATCGGAACTACGCAGGGAAACTGGCTAAAATTGGCTGAATAGCGAAACGATATACGATTGGCCTCAGGCTGGAAAGACACAAACGGTGTAAGAATTAAGGAATGAATCAAGAAGCAGCGTACGTGAACGCAGCAAGCAAACAAAGAGAGCCAGAAGACTCCACAGGCGGTGACTGCCATCATGTTTAACCAGGAGACACTATGGCACACTTATAATTGAGTCGAGCAAAGTAAAAAAGTGCTTCGGTGAATTACTATCAAATGAAATGACCGTCAGCGTCTGTGGTGACTTCTGTGTCATTTCTTCCAGTGGTCGTCTTTGCTCGCTGTGCTGTTTCGACAATATACGTTTCGACATGGACAATAAATAACAGAAACAGCCTCCATTAGGCAAAACCGGCAAGCCTCACTACTTGTAACTGATCTTCAGCCAGGGGGCCATTGTCGACAAGTGAAGAAAAATTTTTCTAAGAAGCTGAAAGAGTTCTCAAAACTTAGCTGTAGTGTAGGATATATTACAATAAAATCGCATTAAAAGTTTTACAGGCAGCCAAGTTTATTGAAATTCACTCCTCAATATTGTCTTTCAGAGACATCAGTATGCTCAGACATCATCACCCTGGCTGGCCGCGTACAGTCGTCAGCAGTATGACAGGGAACCGAGTTTGAGCATTAATTCATTGATTACTCCTTAACTATGTGTGGCAAGCACTGTGTTGATTTTTTTCTAAATATTTTTTCTTTTGGCGCATAACACACAAAAACTCATTCTCAAATTTAATCGAAATATAACCAGAAACTTTTTGCGCATAAAGTTTGCTTCCTCATATTGCTTACGGGTGCGCAGTGCAGGACAAACGCCACTTCCGTTATCTCCCGCTAGACGTGTCCCTTGCCCGCCGCGCGGCCAGTTGTCCAGTTAGTCTAGCCACCGTATCCCAGCAGATTTCCTAATCTCCTCTTCCCAGCCCACTCTTTTCCGTTCCATGCTGCGTTTTCATTCTCTTGTGGTCCGCTCTATTTGGTTTGTTTGTTTGTTTGTTTGTTTATTGACGTTTTGACATCGCAGTAGTATCTCGGGCCAGAGGCAGAAGGTGATTACAATGATCGCCTGACCAGGCCCTTGTCCCAGCAAATACTTGAAGCACAGGCAGGGCAGCAGTTCTCACACAGCAGAGTTAAAGTACACATCTCACAAAAACATAAAAAGATATAAAGAGAAGCATTATGCACAGTTTAGATTCATCAAAAGTAGAGAATCTGTACATTTAACTGTGGAGATAATCTTTAGAGTTAATTTCGATAATCAAAATAGCAAAAACTGCATATCAAGCAACATTTCTCGCGAAAGAAAGCCGAAGGAACTTATAGAAAGAATGCCCCATAGGAAACCAGCGCTTACCTGTCCGCTTCTCGACATTACGTATCCTGATCACGTCCGTTCATAAACCTCCATTTCGACAAGTATATCAATAACTCGAGCATTTTTTTTAAATCTCCGCTGCTGTATTCCTGCCTATTAACTTTATCCCTAACATCCGGCTTTCTGCAGGTCGCTTCGCCTCCTGGTCGAGGGCCGATAGATAAAAACACGGCAGAGCTGAGCATCTGCATGCTATTTTTTAGGGATATCCCTAATAAAATAGGCATATGTCATGTATACAGTGCCACGTCCTCCCAGTCAGGGAATATTTCTGTAGGCAAGAGGTAGCTTGGAACGGAGCCGTTCTACAAAAGCTTCACCGAGAACATAGCGGCTGTTCATTGCCAATGTCAATTGTCAATGTCAGTACCAATTCCAAAGGAGGCGTCGGGCTGCAGCCTCGAGCAGCTATCCTGGTAGGGACCACTCTCATACGGTATCAGCAATTCAGTTCGAGTTTTCGGAGACTCGTGTGCTCTGATATCATACGGACGTCTTGCGTGGCCAATGAGAGGAAGTTGACCCTTACTTGAGTTAAGGGTGAATTCCCGGGCCAGCTTGTTGGCCGTGGCGACGGAGAGCAGCTCGGGATCAGGACCCCACGACCCGATTTCTCATTTGGACTCCAGGCCACCAGGGCCTACCAGGGAATGAGGCCGCCAACTCGGTCGCCCGCGCACTCACTAACCGGGCCCCCGACGTAGACCCTACCGATCTGGACCAGGACTCCTATCCTCTGTTAACTTTCAAAGATATCTCCGCTTATTACCGGGACTCGCACCGTCAGTACCCGGCTCCTCTCAAGGGGCTAGGGAAAGCGGACGAGAGAATACTGCTTAGACTTTTTACTAACACTCTACTGTGCCCGGCAGTGCTCAAACATTTCGACACTTCTTTCTCTGGCCTCTGCTCTTTCTGTGGGGAGGTGGCTGACACGTTCCACATGGTCTGGGCATGCCAACACAATCCTTCTCTTCCGCCCCTAACCCCTTCCCCTACCCGAGAGGACTGGGAGGCGGCCCTGCTCAGCTGCCTGGACCTACCGGCCCAACAAGCCCTAGTTCAGCGAGCTCGAGTGGCGGCCCAGACCAATGGGGTCCCTGAATAAGGGACTCCACCTAGTGCTGTAAGGGGAGCGGCCCACTAGGGATTGCTCCCCACGCAACCTCTCTGCAATTTTCAAATAAATGCTTTCACCACCACCATACGGACGTCTCTGCGCTTAAGATTATTCGCGCTCTCCAATTCAGCGCTACGAAATTTGCAGTTCACGTCGTTTATATGCGACAGTGCAGGTGGCTATGTTTGACGTTGCATTCACCGTTCCCATATCTTTGCTATCCCTCTTTGAGTGAGATTACTGGTTTGAACGTTGAAGTATCGTTTTCCGAGGTCCGTTTTTCGGCGGTAGTTAATGTGGCCAGATAAGTAAATATATTGTAATTTTATTATTTTGTGTGGGTCATAATTTGCTACTTAATTCCACCTCCTTCATTCCTGTCGGGCTCCGCGCTGCAAGCAATATTTCGTTTTTATGGAAGTAGCAAAATATTTATCGAATTGCCTTTGTATTTTTATGCTGTCCTTCCAGCTGCTCTTTCAACGTCGCGATAGATGCAAAAGCCGCAAAGAGTCGCTGGCCACAGGAGTACGAAACTGAAGTCGAACGCAGGGCGCTCCGCTGTAAAACTCGCAAACTTTTCACCCTCTCTCCTGACTAAGAAGCGATGTGACAGTCTAGGTGGTGTTTCCCAGGCACACCTTTATCTCGTGGCCAGGGGTACATTCAGCAGTGTCCACTCCTCTCCAGATATCCCAGTCACATATGGGTAACATCCCCTTTGAGCAGCAGATGAACGTGAGTTTTTATTTACGACATACTAGGACGCTTAAGGCGACACCGTTTTCCTCGAATAAGGTACTCCGTACAACTATCGCTGTAAAGTCGACTGGACCAAATAAGTCACGATGCTTCGTGTCTCCGCCGGTAGATGGCGACTGTAGGCAGGTTGGTTTAGATTTGCGGCAGGCAGACAATAGACGAAACATCATAGACCAGCAGCGCAGAGGTGAGAACGGATGCCTGTCCTTGCCCGACCCTCCTTCTAATAGCTACTCACCGCTCTGACTACGTGGAATGGGGGCTTCTGTGCCCATGGCAGCACTGTCCAAAAGAGGTCTTGACTCGCAGACTTCTTTTACTTGTGTATACGAATGCGTTGAATTTGCGTAGCCAAGAACAAGCATCACCGAGAAATCATTTTAATATTTAGCCTTCTCCAATCGTTGAGGACGCGTTCGCAGCAGGTTAACTGGTGCTGTGGTGGAATCCTTTGACAATCTATGGACGTTTAGCATTAGTCCCTAAACGATGTTTAGAACCACGTGCTCTAATTTTGTGTGACGACGTACTCACCTTGTGGCCATTACACCTGACATTATTGATGCGCCTGACGTTCTGTTCTGTGTTTTTTTTAAACACGCACCAATCTATACCCCATTTGGTGATTATAACTGCTTGTAGTAGATTATTCGGGAAGTGCGAATTGTGAGCGGGGGGTCTAATGTCCCGAAGCGACACATGAGGTATGAGGGACGCCGTAGTAAAGGGCCCCGGATTAGTTTAGGCCTCCTGGGGTTCTTAACGTGTGCTGACATCACACGGCATCCTTTTGCGTTTCGCCTGCGTCGAAACGCGGCCGCCGCGGCCGGGATTGAACTCACGACCTTGCGATCAGCAGCTTAAAGCCAAGCCACTGCGGCGGGTAGTAGATTATTCGAGAGCATAGCGATTACCTAGTCAACTCTGGTGTATGGGTGGGTTACCTAGGCGTCAGAGGTGTAATCCAAATAACAGGCTGCTCGGTATACCCGGTGTCGATATCGGCATAATTGCCGATAGTGCAGCAAGATGACGAGTTGTCCATTATTCATCTTCAGAAGAAGGCGCGGAACAGGACGACCACAGAAGGAGCAGGGAAGGGCTCGTGTCGTCGTCTTTCTTTTGCGGTTGTCCTGTTGTTGTTGTTGCCTCACAAGCGATGGCACAGTTTCGCGAGATAGAGACGGTTACTGCGATGGCGCGTGCCAGCATCAAGTTCTGAAGGGAACAGCCGTGCAAGTGAGATCGATAACTGTACCGCATCTCTCTGTTTTGAGTAAAGCCATTCCCAGTCCCACTGCAGGTGGTGTACTGTTGAGAGCACGCGCTCCTTGGACTACACGTCCAATATGGCTCAAGGCCACCTTGGTAGCGTCCTTTTCAAATGGAAGCTGAAAGCAGGGTTGTTCGGTTAGATGCTATGGCGGCGACGCCGATAACCCAAATAAGGGTTCTCATTCACCTGCAACTGTAAAACTGCCACGTCCCTGAGAAAAGGTGCAGGATGTATACGAACCAGTGACAGCAAATACTATGGTAGTGCAGTGCACAAATTCTGACTCAGCGCTGTTTCTTTCGTTTTTGCGTGGTGGAAGGAACCCGGATGTTCGGATGGCCACTATAGGACTTCAAAGATGATCGCCTGCTGTGCTATGTCAGTGTACTTTGAAGAGTCCCAGATAGTCGAAATTAATCCGGACACCTCAATTGAGGCGTCTCTCATAGCACACATGCATCGTTAAACTGCACGTGCCATGCAGCATCACACCGTGCCTTACTATACCATAGCGTACTATTTTTCCGTGCTACTTTTGATCCACGATCAGGCGCGTTTTACAGAAGCTTTGCTTGCCTTTTATGGCTCGCATCACAAAGCTGCTTCCATGCACGCACTCGCAAGGCCGTTTCGTGGCTTTCCCCTGGTTTAGTTATGTCCAACGAGGGCCAGTCGTGGACAACAGGGACCGGCCGTGCACGCACTGGGATGTTTACGGGACTTTGAAGCACCCTTGATCAATATGCGCTGTCCGAGGCCCATTCGTGGGAGTGGGCTGCTCGCAACGCCTATTACGTGTACCTCATGTCCGGCGCGAAGAAGACGCGTGGGTGGGTGGGCTTCCGTTGCTGGACTTGCGGTATGCGCAAGCGGCCACGGGCCGTCACGGTCCCGGTGGCGCCGGTCTCTCGTATCGCCAACGCCTACTGGGAGCTGCCCGGCGCCTGCATGGGCTTCGCAACGTGCGATGCCCGCGGCCTGTTTTGGGAGTCCGGTCTCGTCGCCTCCGCTGCAGCGTCGAGAAGAGCGGACGCGGGTGGAGGGCGGCTTCCTGGAGCCTTCAAGACGTAAACATCGCCGGCGAGACGTGAGAGGTTGGAGTGCACCTAACGATCCAACGGAGAGGTATGATGCCTCGCTAATGAACGTGTGGTCCCGGCAAGTAAAGCAGGCGCTGTATGTAATAGCGTTGTATCATCGAATTCCTGTGAAGAACGCCAACATGAAGAAGGCCGCCCTTTGGAGCCTGCGAGTCTGGTTTGCAGAAGTCTAACCCGAACCCGACCGCGGCGGCTGCTTTTTTACGGAGGCAAAACGCTAAGGCGCCCGTGTGCTGTCGCGATGTCAGTGCACGTTAAAGATCCCCAGGTGGTCGAACTTATTCCGGAGCCCTCCACTACGCACCTCTTTCTTCCTTTTTATTTCACTCCCTCCTTTATCCCTTCCATTACGGCGCGGTTCAGGTGTCCAACGATATATGAGACAGATACTGCGCCATTTCTTTTCCCCAAAAACCAATTATTATTATTATTATTATTATTATTATTATTATTTTTATTATTATTATTATTATTATTATTATTATTATTATTATTATTATTATTATTATTATTATAGCGTTGTATCATCGAATTCCTGTGAAGAACGCCAACATGAAGAAGGCCGGCCTTTGGAGCCTGCGGTCTGGTTTGCAGAAGTCTAAAGACTCTTGAAGTCAAACTTCGGGGATAGTGTGTCTTCGGTCCAGATAACCCAGCGAAGCGTTTCTTCCTGAAATCTTTAAATTACTGGGTTGGGTTTGCTTGGGTCATCGCTCATTGCGCACAGGTTTGTCCCTGATGGACCGCAGCGTGCCATGATAAGCAGATATAAGGGTTGGGGCCTAAGGTGCATCCGTCAGGCCACCTTGATACGACAGGATCCTTGTGTTACAAGGATAAGCGTGTCACGAATCGAGTGTATGAATGTGATTTACTTGTTAAAGATGATTTAAATCAACGAGTCAACAGTGGCTTGACTTTAGAGGAGCTTAGGAAAATCAAAGGCGATGGGTTCAAATAAGTTTTTTCGTGAGTGTGCTGAAGATACCAACAGAGTGTTCCGATTTTCTCCACATTCTTTCATTCCGTCTCAAATCCGAAGGAGTGAAGTAAGCTGTTTCCAATTTTAAATGAAAGCGGCTTTTCGTGCTTCAGCAAGTTTCATTTTCTTCTGGCCACTTTAGCTTTCGGCAAGTCTGTGTTTAAACGCGGGTGAATTTCGTGCTCACGTGACAGGCAACAAAGAACTCCGAATTCTGTGTAGACCACGAGCCAACCGAGATTTGAGGACTTCTTTCAGGCTAGCATGCAAGCCACCTTTGGCGTCTTCTGGGAGATGCGGAAGAGGCCAAGGACAATTGATAGCCGCGGGGAACGCAGCAGCGAAAGTATTAAAAATTAACCGAAGTACCGTGCTCGAACTATTAAACTTGAGCTGCTCCTAAGCGCTTGAGTGCATTCTCCTTCATAATGCAGAGAGAAGGTTGTTTTCATGCGAGTAATGCGTGCACTTCTTGCGGATGCGTAGCGCGCGTAATCATTAGCGTACGCGCGAAAGCGAACTACGCCCACCCTCCGTAACAGGCGTCGGCGTCGCGGTGACGCAGTCTTCCAGGCCACATCCGCCGCGTACACTACTTTCCCTTGCGCGTCAGACAGCCACGCCCTTGTGGCTGTTTTGTGTTACGACGTCATCATCCCGCTCATTGCACTCTTTTAGCTGCAAAACAGAAACTGCGATACTGTTTTGTAACGATTCTTCGCGTAATCCTTCCTTTCCCCTCTACGTTTGGTTGGTTGGTTGATTGGTTGGTTGATGATTGATTGATTGATTGACTGACTGACTGTCTGATTGACTGATTGGATGACTAATTGATTGATTGACTGACTGACAGATTGACTGATTGATTGACTGATTGACTGACTGTCTGACTGACAGACAGATTGACCGATTGAGTGACTGACTGGTTGATTGATCGATTAACTGACTGTATTGATTGTTTGATTTATTGATCAATTGATTGATTGAAACGGGCTCCTCCCTCTCCGCCCCCGGCACGCAGGCCAGCATGGGAAGACGGGTAGGCAGCCCTTGGCTCGTTGCGGCCTCTTCCGCCAGATGGACGGTGCGTTGCTGGATGGTAGGGTCCATGCTTCGCAGCGGGGTTTCCCAGGCTTCTGGTCACTGTGACGTCATCTGCTATCCGCAAAAGAATCGATGGGAGATTCTTTACAAAACTCGGCCACAGTATGGCACTCGATGTCAAGATACAAGGCGTCCTCTCTTTAATGTTCTTGGTCATAACACCGCGGGTTCTATTATTCAGTGCCATGCGTTTGCGGTGTGCAGCTGTTCAGGCACGAGCCCAGCGTAAGAACGCCACGAAACGCTTAGCGCGTTCACTTTCTAATACAATGCCAGAAAACGCTGTAGACCTGAGTCTCCTTTTCCTTTGCCTTTTCTCATTCTTGAAATGGTGTGAGGTGGTCACAGGTAAAACTAATAAAACTATTCAAGTCAACGCTGCTACACGGAACGGCATCTTTATTGGTGCAAAGAAGCCTGCTTTTTGCTCATCAAGAAATGCTTGTTGACGACTATCATAGAACCCTGTCCCTTCGATGATGCTGCATGGTAATGAACTTCGTGGGTTTTTCGGCGCTTTGATTTTGTGGGTTTTTGATTTTAAGTAGAGCATTATGGCGCCTTTTCTTTTCTCACGCCTGTGTCACTATCCGCTGCTGGACATATCATAACAGTAATATCTAACTCTGCTGCTCCACTCGTGACTAAGGAATTCACGCGACAAACGTCGATAACAGTGTGCGCAGCAGACAACAGGGGAGATAAGATACTCGCTATAGGAATTCCTTTAAAGGAGAGAAGTGGACTAAGTGGCTGGCTCTAATTAGGCAGCACCGTACCAGCTTATTGGACGCGCATTTAGAAAATAGTCACGCACCTCAGTCGCTTGGAAATCAGCACACTAATGTCCGGCGAATGTGCAGGGTGCTTGCCGTAAAAGTATCCCTCTTTACACAATGTTCCAAAAGCTCGTGAGTACATATGATAAAGTATCCAGCAGCTTGTGAAACCAAGAAAACCACAGGGAAACATTTCTGGTTCTTTGTTTTCGCTGTTAAAAGGAGGGAAGTATATTAGCAATCATTTTATATAGGAGACAATTCGACAAAACAGAAGGAGAAACAGCCCGGCCCCGCTGGGAACCTAACGTGGACAACACGCAGTAGCCAAACGCGTTTTTTTTTGTTGTTTGGCTTAAACTGTATTGGGCGTGGCGGGTGCTTGGGTGCCCCGTGTCCCTAAAACGTGCTCACCAAATGAGGGGCCACGCCATGCACCATCCAAGGCTGAGGTGCTTTGAACTCGCCTGCCCATGCAGTATACCTCAGTTGCACGCGCAAACTCGAGCCCACGTTTCCCGCTGCCTCTCCACGCGTCGTAAATGGGCCACGCCCCTGCAGCCCTGCCGTAGACACAACACGTCTCGGCACGTGCTACCTATGGCCTCCTTTGTAAAGAACAGCATGGCTGCAACCGTTCCGGCGTCGGGCGCAGCGCGGCTGCGCTGTTGTGCTGCTGAACGCGAGGACGCGGGTTCGATGCCCGACCCTGGCACCCATGTTTCGACTCGGACGCAGTGCAAAAACGCTATAGAGTAATACCACAACGATATAATTTGTTGGCCGCGATACAGCTTTGGGACATGAAAGTTAATTCAGGTGGTGCTATAGAGTTCAGTTGAGTTCAGTCCTGATGCAATGGGGACGACCTGATGAGGCTGTGGACGCGTGGTTTGCGTTCATCAGTGTTCAATTTCACAGTGGTGGTGGTGGTGAGAATGTGCTACTGACACGTTTCGAAGCTAAGGATTGAAGTGATCGGGGTCCCTAGTCCGAGAGTCCGTTGGCTGGTGCTGCCACCTCTTGGTCGGTCGAGGAGTCGAACACGGTCACGACCTGCGAGCTGGTCACAGCCGCCTCGCATCCCTCGCGTGGAAACAACAACAGCAAAAAAACAAAAACTCCGGTCGATGGGCTCGACAAACAAAGGTTTGATGGAAAGTGGCGAAAATGCGAGTTTCGGTTGAAAAATTAAAGCTACAGTGTTGCTATCCGGAACAACTTATGCAAAGAACTAAAAGCGTAGCGGTTCCAAACCACCGTCACCCTATTGATAGAAGCCAAACAAACTACGCCCAGCGTAAAAACAAACAAGGAAGAAACCGCGCTAACGAATTCAAGTCCAATATTCTTAGAGAAAAATTTTGAATATTGTAATACTGTATAGGTAACTGGTGTAGAAATACTGAAGGTAATAGTCCATTCTACCGATACGTAGCAAAATATTTCTTTTATAATGTTTCCATCGCTCGCATCGAGCAGTCAAGACTGCCATTGAAAACCAATGGGGAACGCTTTTGAAGGTAGCAAAAACGTTAATAGCAAAAAAAATCAAGCCTGCCGACTGGAGATCTGCGGATATATTGATTGTTATAGCGAATTCTTACACTATATAAAAAAGAAATGTGCTCATGAACTCATTTCTGCTCAAAAATGCTTTTGTCCAGAATTGCTGGTTATGCTTGGCTATCGAAGCTGCTTGGGTTTGTTTAAATTGCCACGAGTTATTGACGTGGCCTGCTGTGTAAGAGGGGGGGGGGGGGGATCCGGTGCATTCCTTCCCATGCGCTTTTGTTTTCAGCCGATAGCACATGAGCGGACATGGAGATAGGGAGCTCGCAAACACAGGGCTGCGCGGTGGTACGATCGCCTTAGCAGCTTATCGCACTCCGTTTTCTTTCGTCTTATCAAAGGGGTCCCAAACGTGCCTAAAAAAAGAAACGATGCCCCGAAGCGTGGGAACGAGCAAAAAGTACGCAAACACCTCTCGAATCTTGCTTTAAAAAAAGAAGTAAAAGCTAGCGATACTCGAAGAGTGTTAGTCGTCGAAACCGTGGCAATATTGTGACGAAATAGACGACAAACTATGCAGTGGCGCGGGCAGGAGCGCTCGCGCTAGGCCAGCGGCCATTAAATCTGTTGCAGAAGAATGGTGAGTTGGACGGGTTGGATGTAGTTCATTTTGGAGGTAAAATTCAGCGCGAACGGACGAAGGACACAGAAAAGAGAACGAAACAAGCGCTTGTTTTGTTCCCTTTTCTGTGTCCTTTGTCCGTTCGCGCTGAATTTTACCGCCAAAATGGGCCATTAAATCACCTCATTGCCATCGATTACCGCGTCTTTCTTCGGCTGGCCGCCTCGTAACATTTGGTGAAACTTGCAAGGTACCATCGGCATCCTGGTCCTGGAGCTTCGGCGTCCTGCGTCAGCCGTGGTCGTCGGCCGTGAGTTCTTGGCCTGCGTCGCTCGGCCGTGCCCCAGCCTTTCAGACCCGAACCGACCTCGCCCACCCGAGACGCCGCTTACATCTGAAGACACCGTTCCCCTGCCCAGGCCGTTCGGCGCGTACTGGGGCCTCGACCGTCGGCTCCTGGCGACCTGAGGCCCGGAAGCTTCGTGGACCAGGGTTCATTCAGCCATCTCCTTCATCGTGGCGGCCAGCACCTCACCACTTTCTGCTTCCTGTCCCGCCATCCTCTGAAGCCCATCACCACTTCGCGCGTCTCTTTGTCACCGACCGGGACGATCGCTCGGTGGCCCCGGGTATAGTGTGACGAAGAAGACGACGAACTGTGCAGTGGCGCGGGACGGAGGGCTCGCGCTAGGTCAGCGGCCATTAAATCACCTCATTGCCATCGATCATCGCGTCTCCTTCGGCTGGCCGCCACGTAACAATGCCATTTGACTTGAATGGCACCAGTGTTCAGAAGGTTTCAGAGCAGCGTCCGTAACATTTCCCTGAATAGTATGTTTTGAAAAAAAAAAGAAAAAATAACGTCCAAGCTTTTGGTTTTTCCCCTGCGCAGGGAAGTGACGGTGGGAGATTTTAGTGCACCCGCCCTTCCTTTTTAAGTACAGGGTCGGTCAGAAGTTCCCAGGCCACAGAATCTGCTTTTGAGCACTATATTCAGGCAGTTACGACCCCCCCCCCCCCCCCCAAAGCTCTAAATATCTTGAGAGGGCAGGTTAAAGTATTATTCTAAACTCTGAAAACCTTGACAGCTTTATCGGCATCTTAAGCACCAGGATATACCGATGAAAAGCAGACCCTGTGGCTTGGGAACTTTTGACCAACCCTGTCCATCTGCTCCCAAGGCCACCTAAACCTAGACTCCGCATTTTCGAGAGCGCCCACCCTTCTTTACATGACCCTCCACCTACACAATATTGTTACTGGGAGGTCCCTCCAAAGGACTGTGCTCAATCTGAACTCAACGATCTGAGGCTTGAAGGCAGCTCACCAGCCTTTCACTCATCACAGTCGCCATCGTCATCGTCAGTAACACTGACAAACATTTCGTCGCCCGCTAGGTAACACTAGGAAAAACTAGGTAACACTACCTCCTTCGGCAATAGCACGGTTCCTGTGCGTACTAGGCGGGCGAAGTAGAACTTACCTCCTCGCCTCGTTGGCGGGGAGGTGAACGCTAGAGGTGAACACCGAAAGTCAAAGCATGAGGTGTATACAGGTGAACGCAGGCGTCTGCCATACCACGAAGGCGATGCTGTTTGTTCCGGACAAAGAAACTTGTAAAGCCACCGCTGTAAACTCCCAGACAATTATTATCCCCCTCCCCCTTTTTCTTACCAGAAAGCGCCTTTTTTTAGGCCCACTTAAATAACGCACAAAAGAACTGGAGGGGACACTTAAGCTCCGCCTTAAGGCCGTGACGCGATAGCTTAATGGACTAATGCCGATATATGGGGAATCGATCATTCTCTATATGCATTCATAGATCCCTGGGAGCCATCGTACCACTCCTGGTGCAGTGGTGCAGCGGTTAAGCGATACGCCACTGCCCTGCGAAGGCAGGTGCTGCCACCGGTGGTGCTTGTGCGACCCAGGTGGCTCTTCCCGAGTTAGCCCTCATCGCCAGTCATCAATTTAGCTGCCACCTCCCACGGTGGTCAGTTTCCTCACAATCCGGTGAGCGGGCTGTAATGACGCCACAAGGTTACGTGACCTACAGGTGGCCAACTTGCCTCCAAGGTTGCTTCTCTGGGGATTTTTTGTGGATTTTTAGCTCACGGTCAACGGCACTGACGTCGACGACGTCGACAACAGATTTTCTGCCGTATACGAGCCCCTTAACGCTGTCGCGATAAAAAGCAGCCCTGGGATGCTCTCGACGCTCAGTCGCATCCGGTGCTCACCGACGACTGCACTGTTACGTGCCCCCTAGACAGAGAGAGCGGGGCTGCGGTGGTGAGTCAGCGCTCAGCTATACGGGGATCTCCCAGCGGCTGCCGACAGTCGGGCGAGGACGTACCGGCTGAATGAACGCGGCCGCCGCCGCAACGGAGCGGCATTCCTTTCTCGGGAGACAGTCGTCCATTCCGCACGTACGCGCGCAGGGATTGCGTTTCTTTTCGCGCACACACGAGCTCTGTAGCGTCTACCTGGGCTGCTCCCACGCCTTCGCAGGCGCTGTCGACGCGCGGTCACCTGCATGACGCCGCCCCGGGATGCGTGGGAGGGAGCATGGATGGATGGATGCGTGCGCGGAGTAGAAAGGGGTGGGAGCATTAACTGCGGCCTTGCACACACACACGAAGGATGCTGCTACTATTGTTCGAGTCAGCGGTGTAAAACAACTTGCGTGGTTGTGTTTTACGCGCGTCTATTAATGCGATATCGTTTAGAGTGTCGTCTCACAAAACATGTACGGTTTCTCCGTCAACGAAATTCCCTGAAGCACTACGAACCAGGAGTTATGTACTTATTAAGTTAGACACACGCTTAAAAACATAACAAGGGTTTTCTGATGTTTCGACTGGGGACCAGTCTTCTTCACTGCAGTCTCTGAAGAAGATTAGATTGATCTTTAATTGAAACGTCAGTAAACCCTTGTTATGTTGTTAAGCGTGAGTTAGTCAATATATATATATATATATATATATATATATATATATATATATATATATATATATATATATATATATATATATATATATATATATATATATATATATATATATATATATATATAATTTTTTGCTGGCAGTCTTGATGCCATAGGTGCATAAGGGGGTTCTCGCACAGTTTCTCTCTGAAGTTACATGACGTTCAGTCACGCTTGTGTGTGTATTACAGGACGTGCTACGCCCCTCTATGGTCGAGGGTGGCGCTGGTGATACACTCTCAAGGTTCCCTTACACCAGTAAACATAAATACTCACGAAAGCAGCAGATATACAGCCGTAGCCTAGCTCAGTTGGTATAGACACCGACTCGATATCGAGTCTGGTTGCTCCCACCGGCGGCATGGCTGTTTTATCTGCTGCTTTCTGAATTTTGTTTAAGCGGAAGCTAATCGAGAGTGTTCACCAGCGCCACCCTCGACCATAGCGGTGAACGTAGCACGTCCTGTATTACCGCGAATGTTACGTAGAACGTCATCTAACGGCGAGGGCGGACAGTGTGCGAGAGCCCTCTTATGCTACCTATGGCATCAAGACTGCCAGAACCGAGACCCTCGTTAAGCCATTAGCAGACAAGGTAAACGAAATGAGGCGCTCGTTTGACAAACATATGAAGGACGCCAACAGTCACCGAAACCATGGTGCACAGGGGAATGTTTCTATTGTTTTCTTTCATTTTTTCAATGCATCGGTTAATCTGTCGCTTAAAGAAAATTACTTATAAAGCAGCAGAAAAAAACAACCATGCTGCCGGTGGGATTGCGAACCCACGACCTCCGAATATCGCGTCCGGTGCTCTACCAGCTGAGTTCCGGCGACGGCTGTCGTGGGTATAGGCATACACACGCACATACCGTGACAGAGGAGAACGAACCTTTGGAACGAACGTTGTACCGACGATGCTGCTTGGGCAGTTAGTGTAGAGGGCTGCCTAGTGCCCCTCCCATCGGGAGGCGTCGGTGCTACCTCACGCCTGCCTCAACAGATCCTCTTTCTGTTTTAGGTTCCCCTTTTGTTCGCGTGTGTCATGCGCCTCATGCCCACGCGGATGACGTTTCTCTCTCTGGCTCACTGGAATCCTCTGGAAGTGCGCCCATGGCCAGCCTATAAGGACGGATCACCGGGGTTGCTGCTGAGAGGCGTCCCCAGCCCGTGCACTGGACATTGGAAAACAATGCGCGCGGCGTGTCGAATCCACGCCCCCTGTATACGAGGCTGTGCAGGCACACCGAAAGAGAAAGCGACAGTGGGAGAGAGAGAGAGAGAGAGAGAGAGAGAGAGAGAGAGAAGCCGTCGGTGTTCACCTCTGCATTCAAATACCGCAGCGACAGGGTTCAATGTCACCTCGCGCATTTCTCCGCGAGAGGAACGCAGTAGGCACGACACGCATTTGTATACTGTTTGTTTGCGCGCGTTCATTTTCTGGGTGCTGCGTCAGGCTTGCTGCTTTTCTCGGCGTATGTGGTAAGTGACGGCAGCGGCGAAGCGAAGATACGCGCGTTATGCAGAACAGGAGAAAGCAGCAGTTTCTTCACGGGAGGCTGCTTCGGGCGGTGACGAAGCTTGGTTGCTGGCGAATAGGCTTAAAGGAGCAGGCATCTCGTTGGTGTTAATGGAATGTAAAACGGAGTTGTGGTGCGAAAGCTCTACTTCGCGGTGCCAAACCCAACCAATAATCTTGGGTCTGCACATGAGAAAACCAATGTTGGGTTAGACTGTCGCGCAATTTTTTTTTAAAGCGATTGCTTTGAGAATGTTGTGCAGTCGCTGCAGACCTGATCGTCGCATCGGTCATGTGTTTAAACTGTATCAAATATATTGCTAATGGCTCTGCAGTGCTAGGATCTCCAGTGCCGCTATCCCGGCTGCTGCTGATAATGATCGCTATTGTCAAGCTCTTTTCGGAGTACTTGGAGACCTCGATACGACGGAAAGCACCGATTCGTTCGTTATAAACAACAAATTCACAGGATCTTCGCCCTCACTCCAGGTGGGGGGCACAGCACGAGCATATAGAACAAGCACACACTCAGCTCCTCACTTGCATCACTCAAAACGGTCTCTTCTATAGCAGGGCATATGGAGTCGTAACCACTGCTGCTTTTCCGCTGGACTTCTCTCTGACGTCCCTAGGAATAAATGTTGTCGTGGTCGTCTCGCCACCGACGCCCTCTGATGTACCAAACCGCTGGTGTACCACACCGTTGGCTTACCTCACCACAAAAACACGGACGCGTATTTATCAACACTTAATTCTCCACTTCGCTCGTTTGTTCCACTGCCGCTGGTCGTACGCACCTTTGATAACAGAGACAGTGGGTGACATCGCTCGCTAACTGTAACTCCGACGTCACAGGCAAAACAAGGACCGGGAAATGAGTCCTTACAGAATGCGATCCATGACAACAACGTTCTTTTTTTTTTCGGCGGGGGGGGGGCAGCAGATGAACGCTACAGTTTTCCCTTACGACCTACTAGGATACCGACGACGTTGAGTCTGGAAGAGGTGTCCCGTACACCCCTGTCGTTGCAACATCGACAGCACACCTTCTCAGTTCTTTCTCTCTTTTTTTTTCTCATTATTCACACCACCGCGCCGTTGGCTGGCGAGGCGACCGCGGCGGCGCAGCGGTGGTCTTCCGCGTTTTCGCCTTCGCGCCGGCGCTCTTGACCCGCTTCGGCCGACGGGACGCCGACTCATGGGCGAGAGGGGGCCGGCCGGTCTCCTGGACGAGCGCCTGCCTCATCGCGCGCTTTCCAAGGACCGGGTTTCTTCCAAGGGCGGCGGCAGCAGCACCCTTTCTCGCAGCTGTCCTTCCGCCTCCTCCTTACCCACCTCATCCTGCTTCCTCTGGTGGCTTCTTCTTCCGCTGGACGCGTGCAACCGTGCTTAGCAGTGTTGTGGCATCTTTAGTGCGGCATGTGTATTAATGGAGAATGGCGGTGATGTGAATAATAAGCAAAAGACAAGAAATAAAGAACTGAGAAGGTGTGTTGCCGAAGGTGCCGTAGTGGAGGGCTCCGGAATAATTTCGATCCCCAGGTGGTCGAAATTATTCCGGAGCCCTCCACTACAGCACCTCTCTCTTCCTTTCTTCTTTCACTCCCTCCTTTACCCTTCCCTTACGGCGCGGTTCAGGTGTCCAACGATATATGAGACAGATACTGCGCCATTTCCTTTCCCCCCAAAACCAATTATTATTATTAACGACAGGACTACAGGACACTTCTTCCAGAATCAACGTCATCGGTCTCCTAGTGTGTATTAATGGAAAACTTATTCTTTTACGCCCCCCTCATCCCTCTCCCCCAGTGCAGGGTAGCCGACCGGAACATTTTACTGGTTAACCTCCCTGCCTTTCCTCTACCACTTTTCTCTCTCTCTCTCTCTTAGTGAGGCTTCTGGAGAACGTGTGAATCGTAAAAATTGTAGGGGACACTTAAGTTCCGCCTTAAGGGTATGACGCGGTAGCGTTAAGTGAGTTAATTCCCATATATGCATTTTATGCTTTACATTCATAGACCCCGGGAGTCCTCATACCCCTCCTGGCGCTGTGGTGCAGCGGTTAAGAGATGAGGCACTGCCCTGCGATGGCAGGTGCTTCCAGCAGGGGGCCTTGTGCTGCGCAGGTTGCCCGAGCGACCAATCAATAATTTAACTGGCACCTGCCACAGTGCACAGCTAGCTAACTATCCGGTGGGCAGGTTGTGATGACGCCGCAAGGTCACGTGACCTAGGTGGCCCACCTGCCTGTTAGGTTGCTCTCTGGGGACCACTTGCCAGAGTCGTGCCCGTGATTTTTTGCTCACAATGACGACGCCGACACCATATTTTCTGGACAACGGGGCCTTTGACGCTATCGCGCTAAAATGCGAGTGCGAACAGCGATGCATTTAACAATTGCGGCGGCGCCGTAACACATTCCGACTAACTTGACCAGCACCCCAGCCTTGCAATGCGGCGCTTAACTAAAGAAAAAGCTGTAAGGAAGCCGGTGATGGTCTCGGGACGGTTAAGTTGTCGGTTTGGGTATCAGGACTTCGCCACCCGTGACAACAAGGTGCAGGTTTGGTTAGCCTTAAATTCAGTTTGTACTAGAAGAGGACGACTAATTGAAAACAATTCGTCCTGGCTACTATCTTCTAGTTATCTTAGCAGCGCTTCCGATCAGCTCGCGGACAGTGCTTGAATGAGCTCGGCAGAATTGTAGCGCGGGGAGGTTCGGAGGGGAGAGATATGAAGTCTAGCCTTGTCCCAGGCGAGGGCTCTATACAATACGCTCAGAAAGTTTATATTCAAGCACGCGGAAGGCGTCTAAATGTTATGGCACGGTTGCGCCTCTGCATACGCGATCTGCACTCGAAACTCTTCAGAAAAGCTGCATGCCAGCTTCCGCCGATTTCACCCGACGCAATCAAAACAACAATGTAGCGCGAACGACGTTCTCCGCATCACTGTTCGCTGCTGGCATTGTAGTAGTTTATCAGCGGATACTGTAGAGTTGTTGGAACCACTACACAGGAGGCAGAAAGATTCGCCTTGCAGCGAGCTGAGTATCGCACCGGACACTGGACGGCCCTGGGATTAGCATGCGCCTGCAGCAGGTTGCCTTCGTTTGTTTTTGTTGTTTTGTAGACTGTTGTTCCAGAGCTCATTAGCGCGACTTCATTAATTGCAATCTCCATCGAGGTGTTGAGTCTGCTTCGTAGTTTCAGGTGCCAGTAAACAAACAAGCTAAAATCATCCTAATCCAAACAAAGCCTTCCGCTAGGCAGTCCAAAAGGGATTTCACGTTCCCTGCCTTGCTTCCGTGGAGACCACTTCGGTTTGCAATCAGCTAGCAAGCCGGCGCATACAGATCAGGCTGCGGGGTTCTTAAGCGGGGTAATCGATTTTTCTCCGCGAATTAATGGGATTTTGGACGGTCCTATCATGCCTTGTATGCAGGCGCCGTTCAGGTCAGAGGGGGACCTCGAACGTGAGAACCACGTACTCCTTCGCTGGTCCCTATAGCTCATGCGAGTCTGACAATTAGCCGGTCCCCGCAGACGTCCGCTTCCCTGCGGCTTTTAATTACCCATCGATTTCTCCCACCGGCCGCAGCTTCCCACTGGCGCCTAGCGCTTTGGCGGTGTTTGCGGCGCAATTAATAAAGACCGCTGGCTGCTTCTGTATGCGCGGGTCCGTTTCGCGTCGTTTTAAGTGGCCCGCCTCGACACGTGGTCTATTCTTCACGGTCGACGGAGATTGGGCTGTGTGAAGGCAGGTATAGCAGCCGAGGGTTAGCGGCAAGAACTGAGGTGATGCGAAGGCAGGTTCCTATGGCTAAGGCAAGGGGTGAACGACGGCTGAACGCCTTGAGGGCTCAGACTTGGGGGTCGCCAGGAAGAATCGTCTGCTTGCACAGAGCGTGTGCCGCGCACTGCTGTTCCCAGCCTTGCCAGAATCTTGTCCTTTGCAAGACGATAGATGGCTCTGTAGCATGCAGGGTTTTCGAAGCTGCGTTTAGGGTCACTGCAGTCGCCAGCAGCTGCATGTAAGCACAGCAGAAGTCGAGACTTGAGAGGGTAAAAAGACTTTTCTGGGACAGACCGCTAACATGTTCTGTCCAATGAGTGCTATGGCATCTTTGGACATGACGTCAGGAAGAGTGCAGATGGCACGAGCGCTCGTCTCGTCTGCACTCTGCCGTATGTACAATCAATCAATCAATCAATCAATCAATCAATCAATCAATCAATCAATCAATCAATCAATCAATCAATCAATCGTGCATTTTTATTTTCATGAAAAATGATGAGGTTTGGTCCAGGCAAAAAGTGGAAACAATTTCCACTTTTGAAGTTTATGGTTGCGCTTGCCTTCCTCCAACATTTGCGACAATTGGCGAAGTGGCCAAAAGCTCTGCCCTCTTGAATCTGATTGCGAGTTTCCTGAGCGAGTACTTAACCAATCACTGGAGTCGTCAGAGGGGAGAAATTTTCACGTGACTCAGCTATAGGCGTGCGGCTGAGAAGACGGATTAATTCGGATGCGGAAATGTTGCTCGCAACCGGACAGCGCTTGCAATGTCGCGACCTGAGCTTCAACATTAAAGGTGCGCTGAGTACAAGCTGCAGTTGACCCGCAGCAATAATTTGCTACAGCCTAATGAGAATGAGGCAACTCTCGCTGAAAACTGAGCTTTTGTGAGCTCGAGAACCAAATGCAGTCGAAGCTTGTTATAACGAGACGGTTTGTGACAAAATATTGGATACAACGAAGGGATTACGATTCCCCTTGGAAACTAGGTCAACACGGGCTATAACGAAGCTAGGGCTGTAACTAAGTAATCGCTGGGCCCCTTCAACTTCGTTATAATGCACAATTCGCAGTTTCACAAGCGGTTGGCGGTGATATCAACGTTTTTTTTTCTTGTGCATCTTTTTCGCTAGGCCATACCGCCGTACGCTTCCAGTCGACGGCCACGGTGGTCCATTCGTTATTGATGTGACGAGTGTAATTTGTAGCAGTAACAATAATTGTTGTATTTTTAAGTTCAATTTTCTCAGCAGTGATTACGTCTTTTGCCGCCGTAAGTTTAAACTTTAACATAGCCACAAAGAGTGAAACAATAGATTTTTACTAAGAACAAAAATTGTATCGTGTCGCACACGGCCCCAGTACAAGTTTAGTACCCCGATGTGCACCCGTTGACCTTGCTCGCGCCAAGACACCTGAAGGCTTTAACCGGTCACCACACCCTTAACTGTTCTCGCGCACCACCTGCTGTGCACTCGTCGCTTACCATCTCCACTGCCCGCTCTGGAGCTCTTGAATGTATAAAGTGGCTCCTCTGCACGAATTATTTGAATGCGTTTGAACTCCTCTCTGTACGTAGCCCGCGTCGGTTCAAGTAACTACCATCGTTTCTTGGCATGCACTCTTACGCTGGAAAGAATGCACTGCTGTGACTCTAAAGACCTCCCGGGTGGCTCAATGTGAAGGTTCCTATCCCAGTCTCCATTTTTCCGCGAATAATATTTAAAAAAAAAACGCGTTGTAGACATGAAATCTTCACTACCACTTCCAACGACCCCTCACCAAAGTCCTCATATCCCGACCTGCACCTGAACGCTATGACAGCGCCCTCTACGATAGACGGATGTAGATGATGATACCCTAACGGTGTACTTTCTAGGACGCCTGCAACCTTTGACGGCATCTTTGTTGATCGGCCGGTGAAGCTGGGAGGAGTTGGTGGTGGTGGTTGTTGCTATGAAGGGGGGGGGGGGGGGATACTGGTCTCGACGTATGTTGGCCCTTTGGCATCCCTCTTGGGGGAACCAGGGGAGGGGGTAGGGGATGTAGGGGGGAGGGGAGGAGGAGTTTTGGGTCCCCACATGCGACGAAAACGACGCCGTTTGTACTATTAGTGGAGAGGCTCACCAGCAGACATACACTGTGAAACCTCTCCGTTGCCCATCGCAAACAAAATCTCGCTGGAGGAGTTCACTTCGATGCGGTTGTCTCTCCGTTACTCCATCGTCGTTGCCATCCGTGCACGGGACACTCCTCGGCCATTTGAACCGCACCCACGTTCCTTGGGCACGCGACCGCATATACGTGCCACGCATCATGAACGCGCAGTGTGGTCGCGCACTGACGCGCGATGTGGACGTGACTCCAGTCACCGCTGATATCTCTTCGATGGACGCATTAACCGTTCGTATGCAGGGTATGTGTACGGATAATGTGTATGCGTATTTATGTATGCGTGCGAGGAGGAGGGGAGAGGTATATATGCTGGTGGTTAAAAATCTTTCACTTTGTCGTTATTTTTTTCTCGGAGCAATAGTTACACGAAAACTATCTTCGGGCAAAAACATGTGCAGCCGCCATGACAGCATTGCGAAACTGAGAACTCTCGCGTTCAGTTACTCCTCAAAAAAAGAATGTTGCTAAAGTGGACCTGAGCCATGCGGGAGGTTCCAGACAGCCAAACACTCAGGCGGAAGAGCCACAGGCACTCCGAGCCCCAAAAATGAGTACGGGCTGAACTGCACGACCCGCCGCGGTGGCTCAGTGGTTAAGGCGCTCGGCTACTGATCCGGAGTTCCCGGGTTCGAACCCGACCGCGGCGGCCGCGTTTCGTTGGAGGCGAAACGCAAAAGGCGCCCGTGTGCTGTGCGATGTCAGTGCACGTTAAAGATCCCCAGGTGGTCGAAATTATTCCGGAGCCCTCCACTACGGCACCTCTTTCTTCCTTTCTTCTTTCACTCGCTCCTTTATTCCTTCCCTTACGGCGCGGTTCAGGTGTCCGCCGAAATATGTGAGACAGTTACTGCCTCATTTCCTATCCTGAAAAACCAGTTTTCAAAAAATTTTGCCGGGGTTTAGCTCTGGTTAAACCTGGAGTGACGCGATAGCTACGAGCTGGCCGAGTGGAACTTGGTCACGTGACCAACCACGTGACAACCACGTGATCAGCCACGGCGCCGCGCCGCCGGCAGCTGCTCCGCTCCATGTGACCAACCACGTGACAACGGTGGCGGCGCCGCCACGCTGAAGGCTCGAAATGCTACCGTAATCTAGCTGGTCGCTACAAAACAAATTTTCATTTTCGTAACTGCACCACTTAATCCTCGTGACGACCGGTTAGTCCGTGGGCACACTGTCACTCATATGCCCCTTTATTTATTTATTGATACTGTCAGCCGTAAGGCCATTACAGGGTGGATGCATACAACTCAAGAAGTACACACAGCCACAAGTACAAAATTTATACAACTATATGAAATCATCTTGCCAGCAGATAAAACCACAAGTGTGCATGCGTCAGATAGGTAAGTGTTTATAATAATACGCTCGGTTTCAGACCACCGAGGATCGGAACCGCAGTTAGTCCCTAGAGACTAGAGGCTTTTCTTTCAGGCAGCCGTTACTCTCAGTCCCCAAGAGACGAACCCCTGCAGCGCTATTAGCTAGTTTTCTCTGCGAATGCACGTAGTCATCGGCGTAAAAATAAATAAAGACAATTATAACGTTACAAGGCTAGGCTGCCTTTCCATCATCTATACGTGCTCACGAGACGCGTCGAGCCGGAGGCTCATAACGACACCGGCCGGGAACGTGAGCGGTTAGGGAGCGAGGCGAGGCGAAACGAAACGGCGGCACGCGAGCTGGGTTGAGGATCGGGGCTGATCAGGCAACGCTCTTCTTTCCACTTAGTCCCGCCGAGGTCGCCGATCGGCCACCTGCCGACCCGGCTTTCAGCACCTCTCATCGCACTGCGGAGTTGCACTCAATGCGGTGCTTCCTCGAGAGATTCGTGATGAGTGATACAGCGAATGCGATTGAGGATATAGTGAAGACGGGACTTCCACCCTGGCTCGCTGTTATGTGCAGTGCACGTTTGGCCTGGCGGATACGGCTCCCACAGGCAGCTTTGAGAAGGTTAGCACCAGCCCGCAATGCCCGACTACACGCGGAGTCTTCTTAGCTCTTACAGTACAGCGCAACATGACACGACGAGACACAATGCTTTTTGAGCAGTAGGGCTTAATGTAGCATAGCATAACATAAAATGTTTTATCTCTGCTCACTGTATCCTGCACCTAGTTCTTCAATTAAGCTTTCCTGTTTTCGTAATACATAGCTGATTGAAGGGAGGTGGAATCAAAATTCATGGATACTAAACAAAGGGGGGTCGGCTATTCAACGAGGTGTACATCGATGCATGGGTTGATCAAATACCAGAGCTTCAACACGAACTCAATGTTAAAACTTCTGAAATTTTGCCTTCATCTCTCTCGGGCGATTAAACTGTATAGGGCAGTTATGCAGTGAGGCCAGTAAAGCATCCCTTCTCCCCATGTAACGTATACACGCACCTGGGTGTCTGGAGTTGAACCGACACTCTGCGGTCAACTTTCCTTTCGCAGTCCCTGCAGGCTCTCACCACAGAGTGAAATGTTCTCTAAATCTCTGATTGCGCCCACGTAGCAATCGCGGAGGTCTCGAACTGATTCCAACAGCGCGTAAGCAGCCAAGCGTGCCTTGGAAGTCTTTTTATAGAAACCCGGAACTACACAATTCGTCGCAGCGCGATCCGGAGCGTCGTTTGTCTGGAGCTTCAAAAACCGCACCTCCTCCACCTCCTCATTGCACGCAAGTTGCAACTGTCCTCCGAGGAGAGGAGGGGGGGGGGGGGGGGGGTCGGTGAGCTCCATCGCCTTATCTCGCGCACCCGGCCCAATTACAAATCAGCGCCAGTAATTGGCGAGCACCTGCCGGAGACTTTCCTTCCAACCTTCCTCGGTGCCAGCTGTTGCTCACGCTGCCTCGCCGCTCGGTGCATTATGCGACTTCGCGAGATCCCTTGGCCCCTCTGGATGTCGCGACCTTTTTCTGTAAGTGTGTGCAATTTGCGGGGGAGTTCTCCCTCCTGCTTCTTCTTCCTAATACGTAATGCTCGTGCTTTTCTGCATTCATTTTCGACCAGCCCTTTTTCTTTACTGTTTGCACCGGTCGCCAATACCTTCTTGTGGCCGGTATGCGATGCGTCGACGTGGAGTTAATTCACCTCACCTGCACAACTATGTTTCTGTTTTTATACCCCCTGCTCGGTGTTTTTATTAGGGCGACGAACTCTTTGCATGACCCGTGCTTGTAGAAGGCTAGTGACGTAACGGGACGAAGGAAAGCTGGTCGCGGAATGGAGAACGTAATTGGAAGAGCTCGCAAGAGGGCGTTCGGGAGGTTAAGTCAATGCACGCTGGGCCAGCAGTGTGCACGTCATGCTGCTTTTCGCTCGTGGCATGGGGCTCGATTCAGTTGTTCTCCGTTTTTTTTTTCTTGCATGTACTGGAACATTCATTACGTAATCAGAGCGGTCGGAAACGCGAGTGGCAGCTTCGTCGGGGAGACGGTGAGCACATGCGTCTTCTTCAAGGATGAATGACCCCCGTGTGCCTCGGAGGCAGGCAGATGTCGTATATTCAGTCGGGCTCCTCATGCAGATCTAGGAAGAAGGCCGGCTGCTGGCTTGTAGAGTCGTTAAAAGAAAAATCAAGGTCATCTATACCGAAGGACATTCATATGCCGGCACGAACTCCAATCCACCCAGGGCTATATAGCAGCAAACGTCCGTGGTGCGAGGACAAAGCCATGTTAATTCATACAACGTGGTGTGAAAAGAGGACAAATGCGGCTGCAATAAACAGAATCCCGAGTGCGGAGCAGTGGGAGAGGATGCTTTCCAGCGAGGATCCGCCGGTCCAGGCAGGACTGGTCCGGAAACCCTACCTGGCGGCAAGACTCAGTGGGGCCCTGGACTAGGGGCTCCAAGCCTGCCGCGAGAGCCACAGACCACGTCAAAAGATGTGAAGAGTGCCTCTACACCGAGACCCACCCATATATTTCTATGAATGAAGTTATTACTACTACTACGAACTCCAGTAACGCGCAACGTTCACGTCATGATTTTTTTTTCTTTTATGCTGTTCTACCCACCCTGTCTCGTCATCGATACAGGCATCACACTATACACTTGCTGGCTGAAGCTGTCACTGAAGACATGACATTAGTTGTGGTAGATGGTCATGTCGTCAAATCCAAAGGCCGCTATACAGACTTGGGCCGTATTTTGTCCTTTTATTAACTAATTTCACAAAAAATTGGCTTTTTTTTCGTGAGATGGACGGTGAAATTGCATTGAAAGGGGCGGAGGTTTCTATTCCGAAGTGCGCCTGGGGAGATGGGTCACGCGTGGACAGAGCAGCGTGCTGTTGTATCCGTCACAGTGCAGACATTTAACTTCTGAGCGCGCTCAAACGACTTCCGTCGAGCGTAATCAGTGAAACCCAGCTGATAACGATGATATTGGAGTGGACAAAAAAGTATGGTGGGGCAGCCTAAAAAGTGGCGCCTCACGTGGAGTGGACAGTGGACAGTGAGGAGTGGACAGTGAGGATGATGATGGCGGTGATAGGCGGAATATCTTAAAAAAAGAAAAGAAAAGCGACGACGAAAGAGAAGCAGTGAACGTTCCACGCCGTAATACTGAAAGAACTCGCCCGAGAAGGCCGACTCCTGCCAAGCCGGAAGAACACTCTTAGCATAACAAAGGCAAAGGCTGCGGAGGCGGAGCTGGCTTCTAACGCGCCTGCCTGCAAAGCCACATTCCACACTGCTCGTTATACAAGGGGCCCGCATAGACGGATCACCCCTTTGGTTCCGTCTTCAACGCGGCTGCCTGCCTGCCCGTGTGTGTGTGTGGCCTTTTGCTGCTGTTCTTTCTCGAGGTAGCCGTTCATGCTGGCAGCTTCGCAATACGCGGCTTAAGCTCTTGTTTCGCGACTTCTTCAATGCACTGCGCTTTCTCTCCTCGCTGTTGTTCATCCCTGCACATTGTGTGCCTTGTGAGCGATAAGGCGAGAATCGATTGCTCAGCTTGACAGGCTGGGCGTCTGAGCGAGTTTTAATTGCGGAACGAGACTCTGCCAGCACAGCGTGCTTTGGAAGCTTCTAGCACTTTGTGTTGTGCCCCTAATTAGAACGCCGAAGGCCTCCCACTCCCTCCATTCTCTCGGTTTGCGAAGGTCAGTTCTGTGCATCCATTGCGATGCGCGTACCCATCAGCCGATGCTGTGTTCAAGCCAGTGTATCTGATTTTACGAGACGAAACTGCGGTGATTTATTGTTAGAAATGCATTTGCAGGAAGCTCGTTTGCTGCAGTGCACGTAATTACTCTATTTCTCTCGACAGCCCCGCAGAACCAATAAAATTTCAGACACTCGGTTCACGAATTCCGTTTTTTTAACTCGGCTGATCTCTCTGGTACCCGCCGCGGTGGCTCAGTGGTTAGGGCGGTCGACTACTGATCCGGAGTTCCCGGGTTCGAACCCGACCGCGGCGGCTGTGTTTCGATGGAGGCGAAACGCAAAGGCGCCCGTGTGCTGTGCGATGTCAGTGCACGTTAAAGATCCTCAGGTGGTCGAAATTATTCCGGAGCCCTCCACTACGGCACCTCTCTCTTCCTTTCTTCTTTCACTCCCACTTTCCTCCCTTCCCTTACGGCGCGGTTCAGGTGTCCAACGATATATGGGACAGAAACTGCGCCATTTTCTTTCCCCAAAAAACCAATTATTAAAAACCAATTATCTCTCTGGTTGCATTCAGGGCAGCACACAGGCGAGTTTTCGCTGCTTGTTTACGTCTTTATTGGGATGTGGCACATGTGGTCAGCGCATACGAACATGAACGAGATATTGTTCAGTTACACCCTATTTCGACGGCCCATTTACGAATGTTCGTTTACTTATTTTGGACCAGATTACACTGTCACATAATTTCCCATGCTTTACACAGTCGTGGTATGACAAGCCATGCTAAAATTATTAGCAGGCAGTGACATGCATATGCCTTTAACTGCAGTGCTTAGCCCAGGATACGACAAAAAAAAACGCAGGACAAAAGGCAAATATCGTTATTTTCGTGTCATTGATGGTTTCGTTCCATTCTGTATATATATTTTTTGCTGTGTATAGAGGCATACGTAACACCTGCTTTTCTTTCCACGTGATAAAGCAGCTTAAAGAATAATGCATGCGTTAAAGTAGGAAAAAAGAGGAACAGGTAACAACCTTAATAAGGCATGACTACACCATTAGGACTGCATTTTCGAGAACGAATCGAATACGAATCCAATATTTTTGTGATTATTCTTTACTTCAGCAAATATTCGTATCAAAACGAACATTTATGCGAAGCAGCGGAACGATATGTTTAATGGGAGGAAAGCCGTAGCTGAGCTGTCGAAAGACGCAGCACTGATCTCTACTTGCGGACACGCAACATGAAGTTATTTTATTAACTCTATGACCGTCATGTCAAACGCAAAGAAAAATGGCGTTTTGCTTCTGATGAGAACAACGAACAAACTAGCGCCAAACCTCAGTTGCTTAGGGGGACTAGAGTTCGAATCGTGGCTTCCGCTATCAGGCATGTAGGCAGGATTCGCTAAACCTGGCTCAACACTAACGCGGCCCCAGATCTTGGAGGCCACATGTATGAGTGTTATAAACGCCGTCACACGAATGGACGGCGTCACAGCACTTCCAGTGCAGACCAATTGCGGCAGCATATACTGTGCGGGGACACGAAAGAACGGCACACGACAAAACAGCATGCGACAAAACAGCGCACACAAAACAGCACAGCGACAAAACAGCGCACACAAAACAGCACAGCGACAAAACAGCACACCGGACAAAACGGCACAGCGACAGAACAGCACAGCGACAAAACAGCACGGCGACAGAAGAGCGCAGGGAAAAAACAGCACGATGACAAAACAACGCAGCGCAGTACGGTGCAGCGCTGCAGAGGCTGCTGCAGTGGTCGAGTGCTCCAAGGCAGCGGGAAGCGTAGCTGTTTGTTTGTAGGCTGTTTGTAGCTCTTTTTTTTAAATCGAGAAAATAATTATTTTCCAAGTTTGTTCTTTCATGGCGCCATACTGTGCCGCGTCAGAGTAGCCTGGTTTTGAAAGCATCGTGGACAAAAACTACGGCGCGTCTTATTCCAACTTCGTGCCAGTTACTCGAAAACTATAGGACGAATTGAGAGCGAATTCAATTCGTTTCGAATAATTTTGAACGTGCACTATTTCATTCGTTCAACGAATTGAATAGAAGGATATTCAAATCCTTATTCGAAAATTTCGAACATTCGCACACCCCTACACACGACCACTCGAACGAACAACGCTCCTTGTTATTTATGGATTAATAATATGCAGGTGGTTATTACAACGGTTCAAGAACGAGCTGCAAGTATCTTGGTGGAATAACCATGAATACCCGCGAACAAATCTTGCGCCTAAGCAAAAACGTAACGACACTGGGCGCCTGTGGCGTGCCTGCCTGAAACATTCTTACATTATTACACGTTTTATCCCTTCCCAATGCTTCAAGTCTCTTTATCAGACCTTGTGTTGCGAGTGGGCGTGAAGAAATGGGATTTGCAGCGTTACGCTTAGTAGACCGTCGTAGCCTCTTTACATTTTGAATGAATTATACTTCACGCGTGATCCGCCGATTCCGCGTCCGGATTCGCTTGTAATTTTTTATTTTAAAAAATCTACTTCGCCCTTTAAGGACCAACACCACCTGGAACAAGTCCTTCAAGGGTAACAAGCTTAAAACCAGGATGTACAAGCTCCGGTGAGAAAATATGAGGGCGGGAAAGCGTTCGACAGGTATAGGATGCGTTTGTATATAGGCTGCGTATCGCATCCTGCTTCGGCAGGCACGAGCCAAAGCCGCGCATCGGCTACATTGTGCCAAAGAAAGAACCGCACGATCGCCGACGACGCCGACGAACGGGCGTCTATAGTCTTTTCCCGTCTCTCGCTATTTCCGCCGCTGCCTGCGCTTCTGCCAGCAGCTGGCCTTGGTGTTGTTGACGCTGTCGCGTAATATGTGCGACGCGCGACGCAGAGCGATATGTCAAGCGTCTGGCTCGTTGTTTGCGCGGTGCAAGCGCGACACTTCGTGCGACAACGCGTCGCTGGCTCGTGCGACTTGGCCTCGACTTTGCCGGCTTGTGGGGGCCCGAGCGAGAAGCGAAACTTGGTGTTCGTCGTGGAGGCAGACAGCGCGACACGACCTTGCCACTCGGCAAAGTTCACGGTCGTTTCATTCGACTGGAATCGGTGCGGGGAATAATCCGCTTCGTGGTCATAAAGCGAGAACACTGCTGTAAGACGGGCTGGGTGGTGGTAAACGGAGGTTTAAAAAAAAAAGAACGCCTTTGCGTCTGCTGTGGCGTAATGCTAAGGGACACGCAGGAAGCAGGGCAGATTACGGCGTTCGAGACAAGGTTGACAGGGAGAAATATAGCTGGGCACGACAGGAGGTGTGACGGCCAAGGGAGGTAAGCGGTGTTCTGAAGCAGGGAACGCGAAATGGAATCGAGACGCACTGAGGATCGCGTGATTTGATAGTTGGGAAGTTTAATAACAACAACAACAGCAACAACAACAATAATAATAATAATAATAATAATAATAATAATAATAATAATAATAATAATAATAATAATAATAATAATAATAATTGGTTTTGGGGGAAAGGAAATGGCGCAGTATCTGTCTCATATATCGTTGGACACCTGAACCGCGCCGTAAGGGAAGGGATAAAGGAGGGAGTGAAAGAAGAAAGGAAGAAAGAGGTGCCGTGGTGGAGGGCTCCGGAATTGGCAAAGGGTGGCCGGTGCTGGCAAGAAAATTAAGTTGCAGGTAACGCGGAGAGTATATCCTGTCCTGCATTTAGACACTGATGATGACGGTGATAACGAATACATTAGAGATCAGAGAACACCAAGGCGAGAGCTCTGACAGCAGAAAGCGCAGAGCCGCGCACCTTGTGTCTTAAGTGGTGCCTAACCATCTGGCGTCTTTGACATCCCAAACTTAGTGACCGCATAATTTGAAACAGCATCGGTCTGGCTCGCAGCGGCAGCATGCTGTGTTTCTGTTTCATTAAGTAATACTTACTAATATGACTTATAAAACTTAAGTGGTGGCGCATTTAGCGTGAGCGCTTTAAACTTCACTTCCTTGACTGCCTAGTAACCTCTTTAGTGCCTGACCTAAAAAAAGACCTCAATTTGTCTCGCTCGCTTTTGAACTACGCTGTTCCTTACGGACAGGAATATGGCACCGGCTTTAAGTTAAAGCTGATAGCTGGGCTAATTGATGCGATGCTTTTGGCACGTTTACCTCTAGAACGATGCAGACCACGCCGAAAATATCCGAAGAAGCATTTTACTGAAAAGAGCGGTGACCAGTGTACTGGCCATGCGGCCGCGCCACCTGTGATTACGGATTCGATTTCAATGATTCTGGGGGGTACACGCGTTACTGTGATTTTTACCTCTCTGAATTTTGTTATTTCTACAACTCGCTGCACAGCAATAGCAGCATTAGGAATTTTCAGTTATGTAAGATGCCGACGCAGTATGTCGGTCGCCGAAAATTCCAACGTTCACCAGCTACCCATGGAGAAAGCTCTTTCAGGCGTCCTCTGACCCATAGAGGGCGTGTGGACCCAGGAGCGCGCGCGCGTCAATGCACTAATTTAGTACGTTAACGTTTGAACATTAATGTGCTCGCTTAAGTAGTTAGTGTACTGCTGGTTACGTGGGCCGGGTGGGCTTGAGAATGGATGCACTTGAGGGCTCTTTGATGCTGCCAGTTGAGAAACACCACTTCCAAACTCATCTATACGTCGCGTCCACTCCGCGTAGGTTGACAGATGGTTGCGCCGCCTACGATTTGTGCAGCCAGTTGTCGGTGGCGCCCGGCCTACAGCTACTGGTTTCCCCACTGTATTCGTGCTTTATGCTTCGCTGAACAGTTTGTCTGTACGCCCCAGGTGGCGTGACAGTCTGCTAACCCCCATGTTACGGCCCAATCAGAGTGCCATATTTTTGGGGTACGGATTCCATGGAGAGTGTCGTCCCATACTCGAAAGCAGCATGCCGAAACTACCGCAAGGGCAGATGGTTGACAGATGGTTAATAATTAATAATAGTTGCTTTTTTGGGGAAAGGAAATGGCGCAGTATCTGTCTCATATATCGTTGGACACCTGAACCGCGCCGTATGGGAAGGGATAAAGGAGGGAGTGAAAGAAGAAAGAAAGAAAGAGGTGCCCGTAGTGGAGGGCTTGGGAATAATTTCGACCACCTGGGGATCTTTAACGTGCACTGACATCGCACAGCACACGGGCGCCTTAGCGTTTTTCCTCCATAAAAACGCAGCCGCCAGATGGTTGCGCCGCTTACTGTTGCGCCGCCTACGGTTTGTGCAGCCAGTTGTCGGTGGCGCCCGGCCTACAGCTACTGGTTTCCCCACTGTATTCGTGTTTTATGCTTCGCTGAACAGTTTGTCTGTACGCCCCAGGTGGCGTGACAGTCTGCTAACCTCCATGTTTCGACCCAATCAGGGTGTCACAGTTTTGGCATACGGATTCCATGGGGAGTGTCCTCCCATACTTGAAAACAGCATGCCGAAACTACCGCAAGGGCCTCGTATCTTCGTACGCGGCTAGAATCCTCATATCTATACGCCACCACCTCATCCAAGATTGCATTGGTATGGACGCCTGCAGTCATGAGTCATTTCCTGACAACCAGCGTGCACCGCTTTCACCTGCGCAGCCTGGTGCAGGAGTGCGACAAGGAGAAGCTTGTACACTGGCTGATGAGGGTTGTCTTGGTATTCCTGGGGTCGGGGTCGCGCCGCCGGGCTCAAGCATAGATCATCGAGCATTCTTCTGGATCTTACAATAGGAACGACGAAAAAAAAAATCCCAAAACCCCAGCGTGCTAACGTCTTCGCATTTCGGCTACAGCAAAATGCAGCCACTGTAGCTGGGATTCTAACCCGCAACCTCCAGCTCGGCGGACGAAAGCAATTATGAGCCACCACGGCGAGCTCGACGATCATCGCATCAAAACTCTGGCGCGAAGCGCGCCAAACGAGCGTAGTTGTCGTGAGTCGCACGCGCCTGGCTCCCGTGTGACCGACGTGAGAGGAATGTTTCTCGCGACCATAGCAGCGTCTGTACGCGGCGGCGACAAGGCGGATGTGGCCGTCAGTTATGCAAATGAGAGCGCGTGCACTCTCCGGCGGCGTACGGGGCTCGCAAGAAGAGGAAGCGAGATGTGAACAGCGAGGGAAGGCAGCGAAAGACGACCAGAGGCTCCAGGCGCGTCCGCATATAGCTCCACAGGCACAGACGCCTGCATGCAACGGTCTCGCTGTGGAGTGGGAGCAAGACGCATACGGGGTGGTACGTGCTCTCACCGTGTTATGTCGCCGCTCTTGTTCGAGGTGCAGTTGGTTCTCCTCTCGTGCCCGCTCATTGGTCACTCGGCACATGCCATCAGCATGATGCATTTTACAGCTATTTATGGTTGGGAGGGGGGGGGGGAGAAGAAGAGGTGACTTTGGGCCAAACGGCTTCGCATTCTTAGTATGCGGTAACATCAACATCATCAACCTGACTACGCCCACTGCAGGGCAAAGGCCTCTCCCATGTCTTTCCAATCAACCCTATTCTTTGCCAGCTGCGGCCACCCTATCCCCGCAAACTTTCTAATCTCATCCGGCCACCTAACCTTAAGCCGCCCCCTGCTACGCTTGCCTTCTCTCGGAATCCACTCCGTTACCTTTAAGGACCAGCGGTTATCTTGCCGCAGATCCTTAAGGTTACCTTGCTTTCTTAAAACTTCCCTTTCACCACTGCAGATGAGGGGAAGGCCAGATATGGTCCTTCGGGCCGATTTGTCTGCTTTGTGGAAATGGCCGGTGCGTAGGTGACCATAATTAGTGCTTGCGAGATTCCCACGTGTATTGGAGCACTAAAAGCGTGTCATATGGTTAATTACTGTTTTGAACAGCTTCCACGTGTTTTGTTTAGGTTACGTCGTAGTTTCTGTTTGTATCCACCAAGAATCGACAGTGTGCATATTTGTTCACCGCGGACGTGAAAAGCCCGCCAGTGTGCTTTGTATTGACGTGATGGGTAATTTTCCGCAAGCGCCGTGCGGCCTTATGACAACGTGACAGAACTTTTGGCAGTTTTGGACGTACAGAATGTCGGCTGGTCTTTGCGCGCAAACATTGTTGCCAGTACACTTGACAGAAGTGATTCGCAAATTCTCATGACTGCTGAGTCTGGCTCGATGCGTCCCTATAAATTACAGGCAATCCTTATTTCTTAGGAATTGGGAAGAACACGGAAGGGGGGTGGAACAGAACTGCTGTATGTATCACCTGTCCTGCTTTGACTAAATTGTCGCCGACGCGAGGGCCAACTTTTAGTCTACCTTATCGCGGTCCTTGCCGCTGTTGTGTGGGCGGAATATGCGTGCAGAAAGCAGCCATGACACGCTGTAATATATGTTAGGCGTCCCATCTAAATGCAATCAAGTTTTTTTAGTTTAAATACGGGCTGTCCTAGGTTACTGAAAGTAAGTTAGTGCTGTTGAGAGTCGTGTGTTCTAGTCTGGAGTACTTTTTTTTTTCGTTTTCAAAAATAGCTACGACAACTAGCTAACTCTTTGTGTATTGGCCTCGGAAAAAAGTGTCGATTGGAAAGTTGGAAACCACCCTGAAGAACAGCCGGCTGAAATGTTTGAAGCAGTGTACCGTGTACCGTTTGCGTAGCATTTTAGCCGGCTCTAAAAGAAGAGCGCAAAATTCAAAATCTATAACTTAAAAGTCGGGCTACTGAGAGAATAAATAATCTGCTTATCTCATAAGTCACGCGTATACTGCAAACGCCAAACCCTATTGGAGACAGCGTTTCACAGATTAGTGGATTTTTTTTTTTCTCTGATACCGTGTCTTGGGGCTCTCAAGATGCGGAAGTGACAGTGGTTTGTTTTGAATTTCGCGCGCTTTCTCTCGGGGCCGTAAAAAAATAAAAAAAACTACCTAAATGTTGCCGTGTTGCGAACATTTCAGCCGGCTTTTTTTCACGGTGGTCTACAGCCTTCAAACTGACGCACTTTCTCTCTGAAACGAATGTTTAAAAATTTAAATAGTTACTCCTAAATTTTTATCTATTTTTACGAAGAAAAAAATACTGCAACATATGTTTGAAAGCTTGGGTTTCATTTAGCTGGGACACCTGTTATATACCGTCTTGAATGTCTCTTCACTTAGTTCAAAATATTAAACAAGGTTTTAGAGCTAAGGCGAATATTTGAACATGGTGACATACGTTTTTATGTAAAACATACTAATTTCACAGAGTCCGGCGTGGTGGCTCAGTGGTTATGGTGCTCGTTTGCTGACCGGAAAGAGGCGGGCTCGGTCCCAGACACGGCGGTCGAATTTCGATGTAGGCGAAGTTCTAGAGGTCCGAAGTTCTAGAGAGTGTAATCATAAAGAGGTAGTCTTACTTTCAGTAAGAGTAATGTGCCATGTGTCACATCATGCAAGTATGTCGGTAAGATCATCTCCTATGGTGGAATCATCCAAGCAGTTAGTTTTTGTGCGCTGTATAATGCAATTATCAGGGAAGAGGCGAATTTCAAGGGAGATATTATGAGGCGGTAATTTCTTTAATGGGTGCGGCGTTACTATCAAGACAGTTATAATAAATTTTTCTCATCATAAGGAGTAGGCGTTAGAAATAGTTTAACGCACCGCCGGTGTATAATGTATATTTCAAAGGTGCACCCGGACAATGACGAGTGCAGGAAGTTTCCTTGCGTTTGCAAATGATTATTAATAACGTTTGCTGAAAATTTCTTTGAAATAAGCACTGCCATTTATAGATAACTCCAATAGAATGCCGATAACTTGCATTGTATTAATTTCTTAGAACAGTTTCCACAATTTCCTAGCGTTATACCTATATGGGCTTTCTAAATTTGATTCGAAAATATTTAGACCACTTTTTTAAAGTCAGCAGTGAGCTTACTTCTTAACGGCATAAATTCTTGCAGCCTTTCGACATTGCATGTCCGCTAAAACTGCTTGAATTACTTATCCTTGTATTTTATACGCGTAAAAAGTTCATTTGTAATTAATTCTTTGCTTGCATTAATCTTTGCTTGCCTTTTTGTGGTTAATAATTGTTTTACCCGAAAGGCAGCACTGTTGCTAAGCTGTAATTTAAACATTAGAATTTATAGAACGAAATGATTTTTACTCCGTGTATATATCCACCGTTTATTTTTTCTTAAGTGACAATAACACCTGTTTACCGCTCTTGCTGACTGGTTCGTATAGTATTTTTGGACACTATGAGCGCGAAGCCATTGGTAATTCTAGAAAATTTAACAGATGATCGCTGAAGCCGGAACCAAGTACACCGGAGCAACTGACAGAATTTAAAAAAAAATTGTAAAACATAATCAGCTTGCTACCACAAGACGTGACTCACGTTGGTTGTTCAATGACGTTCTCACCACCATTTGCTAGCATTATTTCTAAATGTTGAACCTTATTGGGCGTAGCAGTGATAAGGTCGGTATTCAAATCACCCATGTTCGCTACGTGTTCCATCAGGGAATCCACCAAATTCAATAGCGAATAACTTTAATTTTGAAGATTATTTAGTGTACCCGGAGTTGATTGGTAGACGCAAAGGACATTTTTGTACATAAGGGTAACAAATACAAAATCGTCACATATGCATAGAGTCATGTAAGTTCTTGAAGCGATGACAATCACGGATATTTAGGGATCCTGATAGCGCGTGACTCAGACTGCTGTCTTAAAAACACTCTACCCTCCAAATACAAGCAAATTTGTGGTTAATTTTTTTTTGCCTTTTGTCTTAGCCAGCCGTAACAAGCATCTGTTCATTGCTGTCAAGTTCCCACAGAAGCTTATGACAAGAAACTTTTTTATAATAATAATTGGTTTTGGAGGGAAAGGAAATGACGCAGTATCTGTCTCATATATCGTTGGACACCTGAACCGCGCCGTAAGGGAAGAGATAAAGGAAGGAGTGAAAGAAGAAAGGAAGAAAGAGGTGCCGTAGTTGAGGGCTCCGGAATAATTTACACCACCTGGGGATCTTTAACGTGCACTGACATCGCACAGTACACGGACGCCTTAGCGTTTTTCCTCCACAAAAACGCAGACGCCGCGGTCGGGTTCGAACCCGGGAACTCCGGATCAGTAGTCGAGCGCCCTAACCACTGAGCCACAGCGGCGGGGCTAAACTTTCTTTAATATAAGGTTACGTGCATCAAACCGCTCTAACCACAGAGTCCTGTTGGAAAGCCATGACCACGGACTGTTCGTCTTTGTTAAAGGGCAAACGACGCATATGTTCAATGTTGCTATCAGATATTTCCGGGAGTTCCAATTGCCCGCCAGTCTTGCTGATTTCTACAATGAGGTTGTCATTTCTCTTGGTTACAAGCCCGTGTATTGCAATGTTTTAGCAGCAGCTATACGGTTCTAGTTCGTTTATTTCTTGTTTTAGCTTTCGGACGGTATTCGCATCGCTTGAATTTTCAACCGCCTCCACTCGACGCCGTGATTCATAAATTTATTTGTCATGTCGCTTCACATCGCCTTTTCCCTCACAGACCGACACTGAACAGACTTAATAATAATAATAATTGTTTTTTTGGGGGGAAAGGAAATGGCGCAGTATCTGTCTCATATATCGTTGGACACCTGAACCGCGCCGTAAGGGAAGGGTAAAGGAGGGAGTGAAAGAAGAAAGGAAGAGAGAGGTGCCGTAGTAGAGGGCTCCGTCCTGAACAGACTTCTCTCTTCTGTAGTCAGCATAGTTTCCTGCCCAACTTGTTGTTTTGGCCAATTTTCTGTTTATTTTCGCTAATTCAACTTGAAAGTTACCAGATTCGTCGCATCAGGTCATTCCGCTGTCTGCTCGCCTTTTAATTATTTTAGCGCATTCTCAGTGGCTTCTGATAAGCTTTAACGACCGCAGTTTTCGATATGAAAATGTAGTCATCGCATGCCATGGTCATGTTACCATAAACATAATTGTTGCCGCAGGAAGGGCATGTGCCTTTCAGCACAGAGTCCATGGCAATGAATCTGCAATCGGATAGTAGTCGAGAAACAGTGACAGAAGCGGTGGAAAGGAAAACGGCTGTCTGTCAATAATTTGTCTCCTACCAACCGTCAAGAATTTGAAGACAGGACTGGGCAGAGTGCACTGGACTGCGCCGCCGCCACTGCTGTGGCATCGCTGAATTATTTTGTCCATAAGCCAGTCTGCTAGAACGCACCCTGTAGTTAGTGACTGTGGAAATGTGAGCGACAAGATTGAACTGCGTATGTAGTTAGTCATTTTTGGAACGCTAACGTTAATGCTGACAACGCCAGTTGATGATGAGTTTTTAATGAACCAATAATTTAACCATATGCGACGATTGAAGGTTATGTCTTCCAGAGGCGGATAATTGTAAGTGCATGAGGAAGATTTTGAAAAGGCTCGTGAGTGAATATAGAACACAATGTACTGTTTAATACACTATCGATTTCGGAATCGGAGAAAGGACAGCCATTGTGATTACAAAGCGGAATAGGGTTTGATTCAAGGGGACAACTGCTTCCAAAAGCTCTCACGATTTCATGCAACCTAGATAACGTAGCATAGTAAAGGTCCCGTATTTCTTGTACCATTAGCGCATCGCAGTTTTTAGCTGCAACATAGTATTTATCCGAAGGTACTTGTTAGTTAACTTACGTGTCAAAGTGAAAGAGGCGCTCTATCTTGTTATTCAGTCTTTGTGAAATTGCATTACACCAGTGGTTTTGTACGTGTTCGGTAACTGTGCGAGTTAAGATGTAAACTATAATTACCCGCTGCATTTTCGCTTTAGAAAGGAGCCAGCTTCATTAGGTTAAGCGAGGCCGAAGACTCGAGGCGAAGCTCTCATAAGACATTCTTAATTCATTAATTACGTAGGAGTGATATTCCGTCTCATAAAGTGTTTTTCTTCACTTTCTTGTTTTTGAATAAATTACAAGGTAATGTATCATGCATTATTCAGTCATTACTAAGGCTTTGCGGGAGCACGTAACTGCGGAGAAGCGTTCAGCATGTGAATTCGGGAGTCAGCTGTTGGAGGCACTGTTTATCTAAGTGCACTTCAAGGTGCTTTGCGTCGTACACAATAGCAAAACATATATTGAAAATGTAGTGTAAACAGTATAGACATTTTCGCACTTTTATTTCACAAGGTTGCAATAGCTTCCCAGGAAAACAAGGCAAGGCCTTCTTTCATGCTAGGGCCGCCGCGGTGGCTGAGTGGTTATGGCGCTCGGCTGCTGGCCCGAAAGACGCGGGTTCGATCCCGGCCGCGGTGGTCGAATTTCGATGGAGGCGAAATTCTAGAGGCCCGTGTGCTGTGCGATGTCAGTGCACGTCAAAGAACACCAGGTGGTCGAAATTTCCGGAGCCCTTCACTACGGCGTCTCTCATAGTCTGAGTAGCTTTGGGACGTTAAACCCCCATAAACCAAACCATCTTTCATGCTAATTAATGGTTTTTATCTTGAAGCATGAAATACAAACGCTGGCCAGCAAAGCAACAGCCTACCGCTTCTACCAAAGAGCTTCATTCCAAACCCCCAAGACAAAATTAAGACGCGAAATCGTTTACGCGATGACGAGGCTTGCTAGTTCCGCTCTGTTCCTAATTTTTGCTTCTCTATTTTTGCAGGTAAGGATGACTGCCATATTCAAGCCGGCGCGGACCAGACACCGTGAGCCCGCCTCGGGTTCCTGTTAACGGTCTCGAACAGTCAGTCTTCCCACGCCTGTACTCTCTGTCCACGTGAAACGAATTTCGCGCGTAGAGACCATCTAAACTCTTCCTCCGCATTGTTTATAGCCGCCTCTGAACAAACCTGGCGCCCGAGCGTCCGTGCCTATCGGTGCCAGCGGGAGCCACATCCGGCTGCGCCTTAATTGGAAAAGCTCGCTTTTGACTTTGCATTCGGCTTGTGTTATCGCGACAATCTGCCGCTCTCGCGTTGTCACCTTCGAGGACGCATACCCGGCAGCAGAGAAACCGCCGCAATAAACCGAGGCGATGTGCGCGCCATAAATAGTTACCTCGCACGAAGGCGCCTACACGATACCGGACGTAGCACTAAACGTTCGCTCACGCCCATCCACAGCAAGAGTGTGTTCACACGCCACCATGGAGTGCGGGGGGGTGGTGGGGGGGGGCACGGTCAACTGGTGTGCTACATAGTTCTCGCCGCATGCAGTCACGCACGTTGCTAGGCTCCGCTAGTCATCTGTCTTTCAATTGACGTCAATGTCGTCGTCTCTTTCGATTGGCCGCCGCCTCTGCTCGCGGACCAATGAATCACCACTTCTTGAGCGGATGACGTTGGCGGCGGTTGCCCGCGGTGTCGGTCTCCAAGCATATGGGTCAGCCATTAGCGGAAGGCGTCGCCGATCGCAACGCGGCGGGCGGTTGTTTTTCGCGCCGAAACACCCGGCCTCCTCTTTCAAATCCGGCGCGTACCGAGCGGAGGATGGCACGCCGCGAGCTCCTCTGACGCGCGTGAAGCGGAACGGTTTCGCGGTGATGTATAGATAGATGCCTCCGCCTCTGTCCGCGCTGCTGCCCGCCTTGACCTCTTCGACGCCACGGATGGAGGCTGGTTTCTTGCGCCGCTCGCTCGCAAGATGCCGGAAAGGAGGATTCTGGAGAACTTTCGACAGAGTAGGCAGGGCGGGCGGGCGCCTTGTCCCGACAAGGCGCTTCGTTGTTTCGACCGATGGCACGCCCACTTGCACTCGCCTCTTCCCCCCTGCTCTTTTCCTGCTTGCCAGTCGAAAAACTTTAGCCTTGTCGTCCGATGTAATAGAGAGCGTCAGAGATCAGGATGTAGTTCACACAAAGAAGCATAAGGCGCCTTTGTGTCTCGATTGGCCGGATGTGGCGATCGCGAAGTCGTGGTTTGAAAGGCTTGCTCACATCGAATTGGTGAACATACCTGCGTTGACCGTCTTGTTGTCAGCTTGAGGTGTTCCTGGACGTCAGTCGCTTTTTCTTAACGCGGATGTGATTCGTCATATAACTCGAGATAAATACCGTTCTCTATATCTATATATTTTTTTGTTATTTTCGTGGTGTCAAATGAGCTCACACACGTAAGCACGAGAACGCGTCTCCTTGAAGCTTCGCGTTGGCAGTGAATGTTCCGTTACCCTGCGGCGTTTCTCGTGCAGTGCGCTGACGCGCGAAGGCGGCTCATTATTAAAGCTTCCGGGAATCGTTAAATGAGCGGAAGGTGCCGAAGGACGTCACTAGCTTTGCGGCAACGGTTCGGGCCTTTGGATCCGCCTGCTGTTATGCCGGTGCCCGTGTAAGGTCCTAGAACGAGATTTCGCCGCATTTCTTAGTCTTTGAGCCACTCATGTATAGTATTCGCGGTATTGGCGGCGATGAGCAAACTACCGTGAAATCGCCCCCTTAGTGTACAACTTCTCACTTTTCACCGTCACTTAGGCCGGAGATCCGTCATAGAGAAGTGATAGCGAGAGTGCATTTTAGAGAGCGCCTTGTCTGCAGCACATATGGCTGGAAAAGAGGGATCATAAAGAATGACATTTGCGAATTAATTGCACTTACCATTTCAGCCGCAAGGTTGTCAGGTATAGAGCCAGCAAAGTGCACCTCTTACAAGTAAACTCTGCCAAGTAGTTTTCCGCTTGGATTCATCTTAGGCCATAACTCTTGCCGCTGCAGTGGCATTCCGAAGCCCTGGAATTGTAAAGAGGACAGTCCACACAACCACTGAGAAGTTTTGCATATTCCCAATGAAAAACAAGCCACTCTGTACGGCCCGGAAGAAAACGTGCTAGCCTCTGTGGTCTTGTAAAAAGTTACCTATTAAAGTAGATTGGAAGGCAGTGGCTGTCGTAGCTTAGGTGACTGAGCAAGCACGCACGGCGGAAATCATGTGCTCGGTTCCCATAGGCGGCGTTATGCCTTTTATTTTTACTCCTTGAAACATTATCTGCTATTTCATACGAATATTGAGTGAAACATGCCGCGAGGTTAACTGGCTAATTGCTTTGATAAAGAATACAGTGCAACGCGAGATGGCAGAGAAAGAAGCAAGCGGGACAAACTGCTTCTAAAATTTGATTTATATGTAGCAAATACGCGCAATGTACAACTACACATGCGCACACGGAGGCTTAACTATTAATCGTTCTACAATTTAAGAAACTACGCTCCTCTGAGCTTCATCTTAAGTTTTTGGTAACCTTAGCGTGCCCCTCATTTCTCATATCTCTCTTAACGCATTGTTCACATTTATACGTAAAGGCAACCGCGACAGCCTACGAATTCTAAAAAAACAGCACTTCATATCAGCCGCCTCCACATGACTACTAACGGCCTAAGGAGCACCGTACTCCCTGCAGCGACGAAGTGGTAAATTGAACTTCCTTTTTTTCCTCCACATCATCCGCGCTCAGCGTCCCAGCACTCATCATTAGCCGCCGCGGTGGCTCGAGTGGTTATGGCGCTCGGCTGCTGACCCGAGAAGTACGCGGGTCTCGATCTCCGGCCGCGGCAGTCGCATTTCGATGGCAGTCGAAATTCTAGAGGCCCGTGTACTGTGCGTGTCATTGCTGCGTTTTAAAGAACCTCAGGTGTTCGAAATTTCCGGAGCCCTTCACTACGGCGTCCCTCATAGCCTGAGTCGCTTTGGGACGTTAAACCCCCGCCATAAACCTTAAGCCATCTTTCGTCATTCTTTGATTCTTCTCGCCATTTTTTAAGCAGCCTTACAAGCAGACTAAATTCAAATAAGTGCTTATGGCTTATGGTTTATGGGGGTTTAACGTCCCAAAGCGACTCAGGCTATGAGGGACGCCGTAGTGAAGGGCTCCGGAAATTTCGACCACCCGGGGTTCTTTAACGTGCACTGACATCGCACGGCACACGGGCGCCTTTGCGTTTCGCCTCCATCGAAATTCGAGTGCCGTGGCCGGGTCAAATAAGTGCGAACAAAAACAACAGCACTGAGACTTCCGGTAGCCTATGTTAGTCAGAATCAGAAATGTTTTATAGTTAGTGGTGTTTTATAAAGGAGGGTCCCCAGAACTCACCACTAGTTGTCGTGTAAGGGGTCAGTAAACTAAACAAGTGAATCCACCAGAAGTGATCTACACAAACAATAAAACTATGTGTACAAGTTGGTGTACTTTCTGTAATTGCATTTAGGTTCAAGTGTTCGAATTGCTTGTTTGCATGAACGAAGCGACGTATCTGACGTAACAGTGGGCGGTAACCTATTGCACAGCTTTACTGCAAAAAAAATTAAGATGAACACGATCTATAATCTGTTCGAGGGGGGAGGGGGTGCGGCTAAGGTGTTGGATAAGATTGATTGAGTGCATGTTTGTGTGCTTTTGAGCGTTATAGAGCGACAGGTCACAATGCAATGAATCGGCTTGTTATTTGACTAGCATATGGTAATTAATTCCTGATATTAGGAGTTGTGTATTAAGCTGTGAATATGCAAATGTTATTGAATCATGTCTTTGAAACACGAAATAATTACGCGTAATGCTGCTTGTTGGGCCACTTGAACAGGGTGCGGCGTAGCAGGACTGTTAGACAGACCATATTCTGTGACTGCGTAGGCGATGTGCATGTGTATAACGGTGTGATATATCAAATAAGAATCAAAACGTAAAAATTCCGTGAGTACATGCGGGATGAGCGCATAGACACCAGTATACAGGCGAGGTTAGTCACGGGACCCCCGTTAGATTAACTACTAGGATTTCCCACGGCCTCAAAAAGATTGGAGAGAAAATTGGTTTAAAAATTTGCATGTCAGCCCCAGAAAAACTGTCCCGCATGTGTAAGAACACATGTCCAGACAAGCAGGATAATAAGGCCTGCTCTGTAAGGCATCAGAACCCATTTGTAACTTGTGCCGATAGCGTTATATACAGGTTGCCACTTTCATGTGGCAAGTTGTATATCGGGCAGACAGGCCGGTGCCTCAACAAGCGACTCGGCGAGCACCACAGAGGTGTTAGAGATCAGGGACCAGGACTGCCGTAGTCACAAGTGCACGCCTAACTTCAAGGAGTGTTCAGTATTAGGAAAAAATAGCAATAAAAAAACGAGGGAAATAATTGAAGCGGCAGAGATGGAAAAAGAGGGACTGGGAAATTGTATCAATGATCCTTCGGTGTTTTTATCAATGAAAGACTTAGCTTTCTTAGGTGCAAGGCAGAGGGCGAAAGTGTGAAACTTGTGCACTGTTTGGTAGGTTTTTATTGTTTTTTATATTTTTTTTATTTTTAATGTTTTTATTGTTTTGGTTTTCTTCTTTCCTTGACACATCATGACCTTGACAAGATAATCATTGTTAGTTGTTTGTACGTGCGCAATACCTGACCTTTATAAGGCTGTCAGCGCCAAATAAAGACCATTCAGTGGAAGTAAGCGCTTGTGTTGTGTCCTGTGTATTCTGTGCGCTATGAATCCTCATGCTGATTACCCACTAGCCCGAACCCTGACCCTTCTAAACTAAACTAAATTACAATTGAGCGGCTGCACAGAGAGGCACGTTTACAATAGTAGCAATGCTAATATACGCAGAGAAACGTCACCTGTAATGCTAATGAACTACCTAAAAGACTATCACGCCGATAAAGAAATATGCAGAATAAAAATAACCAACGTTATATATGTTATTACACGAAAAACCAAAACAATTAAGACTTACACCGCAGTGCAAATAATATAAATATTCATTATAAAAGGCAACAAAAAACAGTTGAAACAAGAATTTGAAGGTAGGTTTGTACAACAAATATCAACAAAAAATTCAAGAATTAATCGACGATAGAAATTTCAGAAAAGGAAAGAAAAATTCTTGTCTGCGTCGTCCTGTCTGTCCTTCGTGTTTCCTTTGCGCTATATTTTTACATCAAGAAAAATTCTGTAAACCTTTTCTGCTCTTGTAAGAGAAAATCTTCAAAGTTTATTTAAACATAGACAAAGACATGGGTGATTTTAAACAGAGGGGTAGATTATTCCATGCAGATATGCAGACGAAATGCGAACTCCTTTTTTTTCATTGTAAAAATTTCGGGTAGCAAAATTTTTTTAAGCTGCAACCTAGCGGCGCTAGTATTCTGTCAAAAGCTGTTGGCAATAAATTCAAAAAAAGTTTGTTGTTCATTTAACTAAAAACACGATAGCTACATTGTACTGAAAAAAAAATATTAGCAGGTAAGGCGTTTTACTGACGCAGCGAAGGCGTACCATAAAAAATGTCTGAGACTGCTGATAATGATTTGCGTATGGCCTGATTTTAAATGTGTTCGATCAAGTGAAAATGGCAGTGGCTAAGGTTTCCCCATGCTACAATGCCATAGTTTATGTATGTATGAAAAAAAAGAAATGTAGAATGATAACAGCATGTTAAACGAGAAATAATATACTATTTATAGCGTGTGAAACGGGAATAAATGTCGGAGTTGCCGAAAAAAAAAGTATTGCTTTGTATATTTGAAGTTAAGGTTATATCGTATGCGCATGTCATGACATCCAAAAGTCAAGGTATTCGCCAAAAAAATGTTTCTCTAACATTTTTTTTAATGCTGTGGCATTATTCGAAATTTTTTTTCCCCTGTTCAATCGTGTTTTATGCTCATACCTCATAGTTGGTTTATAGTAATGTTCGCAGAAAGCTCATTTTTCTCTAGCCACTGCGTGAAATTTTTTAAAGCTTTGTTTGGCTCACAATACAATTCAGTTTCGTTATCTGGAGTAACACGATGTTAGTGTCGTCTATATATAAGTGTAGAGTCCTGAGATATGCAGGACAGAAGACCATAAATTTAGACTAAAACAGAAACGGACCGAGAACAGAATACTGTGGAACTCCACTACTTTTTGTTAGTCGCAGATGTGTATTCCTTAGCGGTGAAGAATTTGTCGCGATTAAATAGGTATGTTTTCAATTATTCTGCCGGGCTTCCTCGAATTCCATAGCTTTCATGTTTTTAAAACAAAATGTGGCAGTTTAGTAGATTAATAAAATGGCCCTATTGTTAAGTTGTTTAGTCTCTATCTTGTCACATATATAAAGAAAGGGTATCATGATGATGATGATTTTTGATGGCGCCCAGGGAAAGCCAGCGGAAAACTTGTACACATTCTATCACCCTGGGTACCTGGCAGCGCCGGGACCGCACACCCGCCCCCGCTATGCGTGGCGGGTGCTCAAACCACTAGGCGGTCCAGAAAGAGTAAAACAGTTTTACACTCACAGTCAAGGATCACATAAAAAAAATCGCGCTAATTTCCACTTTCACTAATCCTTAAGCTGCCTGCCACTATTTCGTAAGTGCAGAGGTAGTACGAGACAAAAAAAGTGCTAAGTTGGGCTAGAAGAAAAGGAATGAAAAATAAAGTGCCCCGGGCTCGTACCACAGAGCCTAACGGGCTTTTTAAGCCAATGGAATGATTAAATCAAATTCTGTTGGTAAAATTTGTGTTTATTGTGTTGATTCATCGTTATATAAAATGCTTTCATACAGTAGTCATTTGTCACCAGTTGACTCTGATAAAATATCTAGGCGTTGCGATTAGCCACAATTTGTATTGGAGAACGCATATTATTACCGCCCGCTCAAATCTGAAATCGTAGCGCTGTTAGCTGTGCTGAGAAGTATGACAAACTTTGATACTTTTGTTTTAAATATTCCCTAACCCTTCATGTGTCATTCGCTGTTGGCGTACCGTACAGCAGAGCCAATGAGAGCCAGCTTTACCTCGGCGTTGAGAGCCAGTTGCCTTCTAGGGGACAGCTTCCAACAGAAAGGTCGATGACCGTGGCGGCTGAGGTGCGTTGGCCTTGTCACTGCGCATACCATTTCTGACGAGTTTCCACCGTCACGGGTAACGGTCTTCACCTTGCACGCGTCAGTCGGAGGACGCCCCGTCGCATTTTGAGCGTGTGTGTGTGAGCCACGCTGACGGATGACGTAGACAGACGCGCTCACTTGAGGCTGCCTGACTCGCTAACCAGTTCAGTTCAGAACCCGAACATGTACGCTTACTCTTTACCGTCTTCTTTTTACGTTTTTGTTATTAAACTCGGAGATATGGTTGTCTCTGTTCGGCCCGAGAATCCAAGAAGCAAAGCTGCTGGTTGTTGCAAACGCGTCGGCCCCAAATCTAAACTGAGTGCGACGCCATCGCGCATTGCACTCCCGGGCGTCGGCCGTGTTTTGCATGGAATTCATCGCGCTCCCACCGAGCTTGCAACACGGGGATGTGCGTCAGTCGGGGCACGTCGCACGCAAGCAGAAATATCTACTAAGGCGTAGTGTAAAGATTAGCTCGTGTGCACTTCGGAGGAAAAGAAAGAGAACTAAACAAAAAAACTTGAGAATTGAGGGCCTAATTGAGTCCGGAGCGCTGCCCTCTGCATAGAATCCCGAAACATTCGCTCTTCACTTTTGCGTCGCTTGTTGCAGGGAAACCAGACTCAGGTAGATTCAAGCCCATCTAGCCCAGGGGAAGCGAGAGCACATAGCAACAACACAATCACATTTTTCTCTAGGAAAATCAATGGCTGCGCAACGCACGTGTCTTCTTTCTTTCTGGACGAAAAAAAAAATGCCTGTAGACCGCGAGACACCTGTTTTTTGTACCTGTAAATTTTCTGCGTGTGGTCAAATTCCGGTTGGCAGCGGGCGCGCTTCAAGTGCAAGGTGAAATATAAGCATGGCGGTTCTAATGCGTAAGCATTACTCGCCTCATGCGTGGCGTGTACAGAAAATGTTCAAACTTTCTATCCACAGAGTAGCCCGGTAGTAACTCGGGTAAATTCGGAGGAGCCTCGCGCAAGCTGCAGCCAATGGGAGGAAGCCCTGGTTGGTATGTTAGAAGGAGCATCGCGCCAGAGGCACGAGAAATTACAACATGGCTCGCACCACCCCTACGGGTGGCTGTGACAGGAACAAATACCTTCCAGTGCAGTGGCGCATCGCTTAACCGCTGCGCCACTGCGCTGGTATAGTGGTGTGAGGACTCGCCGCCACCTATGAATGCGAAGTCGCGAATGACCAATTCTGTATAGGAATTAACCCACGAAGCTCCGAACTGTGTCAGTTTTGGTGACCTATGTGAGCTAAGTTACACAAACGCACAGAATAACACAGGCGTCATCAACCGCAAAAGCACTGACGGAAGCAGCAGTAATGCACAATGCTTCCGCATTCGTAGCACGTATGGAGACTGATGTGTCCCCGGTAGTTTTTTTTTCTCTTTTCTGTAAGGAATGTTGGTGATGCGGCGTATTTTAATTAGCCTTACTGCTCGGCCGATGTAGTGCTTTCCACTGGAAAGGGGAATTTCATGGAAGGCCCCTCCCGACACGGCAGAGTGGCTTTCTCAGACACACGGCACCTGCTCTCAGTGCCGTTTTACTGCTACACTAGCCCGCTAATAGCAGGAGCACATATTTTCCCCGGCTTGTTCTCTGCTGTGAGTACGAATTTGACGCCGTACGTTGCAGTGAACTTCTTCACGCGGTGTGACGACCTGTGGACAGAGATACCATGTGCGTGTGCGGTATTGCGTCTCCTTGTGTCTTACATGTCTGCGCAAACAAGACTTTTTTCTTTTCTTTTCCTCTTTCTGTCTTTCCCATATGTACACGCTTCCTGTATAAATCAAGTCAGTTGATAGCGTTGGGTTGCCGGGCCATTTTTTATGTCCGCCATTTCTCGCGCAGTTTCAGCAATACTTATCATCTCCCAGAAGGACAATTATACTCTCTTAGAGACTAGCTGCGAAGGGTCATCGGCGGCAGTTTAATTGATCTTTATCATCATCTTTATTTTCATGTTAATATTTAAAAATTAGAAAAAAACTTTCTTCCTACAGAATCGTTAGCTGCGCGGTCTGCTTGGTGTAGTTGGCCTATGCTATCCCATTCTCATCAAAGTGTAGACTTTCAGTTTACGACATACTACGACAGCGATGACTAGGTTGGTCAGCTTGTAGTCTCTCATACAGCTGAACCTGTCCGTTCACGCGGAAAGTTATGCTCTTCCGAACATTACAAAATCGCACGCAATAAGTAGCCGACAGCCCATTTGCCGCACGTGTCCCATAGCACGAGCAGGTATTACTTTGTTTTTGAAGAAATAAAATGCGCAGAAACTGCAGTCCACACAGTGGACACCTGAACCACGCCGTAAAGGCGAGGAATGAGGGACGGAATCAAAAACAGGAGAAAGAGACGCCCTAGTGAAGTCCTCGGGAATAATTTCAACCTCCTTGGCATCTTTAATCAGCAGGGACGTCGAACAGCACACGTGCGCCTTGTGCGCTTCACTTCTATCGAAATTGAGGCCGCCTTAGACGGGATTCGATCCCGCGACCTCGCGCCCAGCAGCTGAACACCGTGACCATTCAAACCACCGCAGCGGGCGCCTCACACGAGCCGATTCCCGAGCCAATTCGCTCCACGTAGGACTGCCTTCAGACTCGTCGGTACGCGCCAAGCCTTCAGGGTGGCACGTGCCACCCAGTTGCCACGCGATCGGGCCTTCTGTCTCTGACGACCGGGGATCCACCAGCGCACGCAAAGGCAGTCCGCGAGCAGCAGCAGCGAGTCGGCGTTCAAGGTCTCGCTTCCAATGAGGGCCCGCTAATTGTCCCGGTCGCGGCCGATGTCCTCACGAATGGTCACGGCTTCGGAGGACCTTCGACAGGTGCGGTGATTTACCGCGCTCGCCTCCTTGCTCTGGACGTGCACGCGGGGATTCGCGCGTCTCCAATCAGAAAGGGGGGGGGGGGGGGGGTGCGATTATCTTCACTCACCCATAGACACACTCACGGCGAGCTTCTCCACACGTGCTGATAACTGTGCCACACCGTGTTTCTCTGTTCGTGGAGGAGCGAGTTAGGCGTCATAAAAAAAAAGAGGAAAAGTTATAATTTATAGCCGTATTCAGCTGTCTGAATTCCCCGTTCGTTTCTTGGCTGCGAAGATGTCCTGGCTATTACTGCGGCATGGAAATTGTCTGGAGGAAATAGCAACCTCCGTTTTGCAGTCTCAGTCTAGGTGGCGAGGGGGGGGGGGGGGTGTAACTTACGCCGTACTGCGGCTACCGCAGCTAATTTTTGATTGCGTAATCGCGTCAATTACTGGAGTTACCCGTGTCGTTGGTTTTAAGGCGATCTCACGATGCTATGCTAGTCTCGTGCCCTGTGCAGGACTGGGGGCTTCAAAAGTGGCATTTGTATGCCGCGCGATGGTCAGCGCGATGGGAGGATGCTGTAATTTTACTGTTAGCCTAAATATCTATTTGAAACGCTCAAATGCGGCGCCGTCTCATTACTGTCGGTCTTTACGCCAGCTTGTAAGGGCATCTCCAGGTACTGCGCAGTGCAGATTGGAGGTTATGCAGTGTGTCATTAAGTTTTCGTGCAATGGTTAGCAATGCGAGTTTTTGTGAAGGTGTGATTCTACGCAGGGATAGGCTACGGATCTTAACCGTCTGTCGGGATTTTCACCACGCGGTATTAACGCGCCGAGACTCAGGCTTGTTTGGTGATTATAACTGTAATCCTCTCAATCTTGTAATCTTGCACACAGCTTTGCAAGTTGTCATGCTTCTTTACTGCCTGCCTGACACCGCTAGAACGCAATTTCGCGTGATAGCTGCGCTAACGGCGCAGGAGTCCCGCAAGTGTAAGTACTGCCAGAGTCAGTTTTTTTGTTATATTTTGGTAATAACACAATTAACAGGGAAAAGGAAGCCGTGTACGCATTGCGCAAGGCGTAGCTCTCAGGTGCGAACCTGCAGCTAGAATTCAAATAGGCTTCGGTTAACATTGCAGGAACAACAGCGAGCCCGAACGATGCAGAGATTAAAGACAAGCAATATGTCATTAGGTTATTACAAGCCGCGGCGAAGAGTAATAACTTTAATTGGGGCGATTCCACGGTTGTGAAGCTCGTTTTCCCGTTACACAGTTTTAATTTGCACCGATCAAAGCTTGTAGTTCTCGCCTCTCGAAATGCGTTTCTTTTTTATTTGCTGTCATTTTTATTTCACCCGCGGAAGGAAGCGGTTTGCACTCGACTTAATCATTGGTCACCAAGCTACCGCTACCTGTAGATACCCGGGCGCGGTAACTGCCTGCAGAGACGTCAAATTCGTGTCAAAACACCCTTGCTCCTAGGGCTTAATTTTGCTAGAAAAGAATCCAATTATGAATAGACGGCTTTCACCATTATCTTACTGCCTATGCGTGCTGCCTATGTGGCGGCCATGATGTTTGAAGCCCTTACCGGCTCGCCCTTGTGCTTACGGCTGCAGCAAGCCTGAAGCAGAGCCTAGCAACCCTGGAGCTTCAAAAGGAGGTTTAGCCGCTCGGTGCATGTTCGTTGCCAGTGCGCTGTTTGTTACCCACTCGAGATGTTACTCACAATAAAAAAATTATGAAATAAAACCTATTACATATATAACTTGTCATCAAAAAGCAAAAAAAAAAGAGACTAAACATGGATTTAGGGGACGCCTCAGTCCGGCTAGCCAACGTTTCGACAAGAGGACTTATCTAAAGAAGACAAGTCCAACTTTGGGCTTAGCCCACTGAGGCTCCCTCTCCCTTGTTCACATTGTTTAATGTTTTCAAGGATCCCATCTTCCTGCCCTCTTTTTTACGTTGTCAAAGTGGTGAAAGGAAAAGCCATCGCGCTTAATTTCTTTAGTGAAAATCTTGAAATTGTTTTGAGAAAGCATTCATAATTTCAAATAAACCACCGGCGGCGGGTAAAAAAATGCCACCTTTGAGATGCACATTTTCAACCGCAGTCATCGTTCAGCGTTGCATTCTCCCCGGCAGAGGCGGCGAGGTGAAATTCGTCGTAAGCAGGGAACCTAAGCGGGACAGAGAGGTCGGAATAGTTTCAGTAACAAAAACAAGGCGACTTTGCACGGGAACAGAACAGAGCGGTTGCCTGTTAAGAGCAAAACGCTGTCTTCCTTGCCTTGCTACCTGCTTTCTTCGTGTTTCACCATCTCCGGGAGCATTATTTCTTTCTTGTTCCCAACCTGATTTCGATAGCAGCCCATTTGCGCAGAAGATGAACACTTCCAGCTGAGAGAGGGTTGAAGGAGCGGCCGGTAAAATCGTTCGTACTTCACTGCCTATGGCGCACGTGGAACGATTACCACCTATCGAAAACGATGTGGTGGTCGATGTACCCAAACAACCGCTAACCGTAAATTGCCGCGAACAAAACACTCAATGTCTCCCACACAGCGCCGTCTATCTGAGAAATTTTTGCTGATTGGTCGGGCCAAGAACAAGCAAAGAGAAAAGGCAGAAACAAACACTGTATCGCGGCGTGTATACTTACACTATAGACAAGCGCATTGCGAAGCCGTGCATGCTTCGCAAGCAGGGGTCTGGGTGTGGCGACGTGAAAAAATAGAGACGTAAGGAGGGGTTACCGCCTGTTTTGTGCTTTGTAAGTAAAATCAATATGGAAGGAAACGCTTAGCTCGCACTCAACAACCAAATATGTCCTTATTTCCGCGTCGAACTCCAAAGATTACTAGGGAGACTAGTCTGAGGAATGCACGTATAAAGATGCAAGAACCGTGCTTCTCACTGATAATTTTGGAGAAATCGTTGGATGCATGATAATAAGACGCTCCCTTTCATAATGCCTTTACCTGCACACTACTGTGTTCTTCTATCGTCTCGAGAGAAATATGAATATAGAAAAAGAAAAGACGCCAATGGAGGAGGCTGGTCCTGTCTGTCCAAGCTCCTCCCCTTAACCGAAATGTTCCTTATTTGGTGCCCACTGAAGACGCAACGTCGTCACCCTGCGGCAAAGCTTTGCATTGGTCCGCATAGCTCTTCGAACGCCTTTGTTCGGCATACAGGCTCCCCATTGGTCAGCGCCTAATATATGGCCGACTTGGCTATGCTGAGTGGCTACAGAGTTTGTGAGCCGGCCACTCCCACGCAGCTCTGACGAACGGTGACAAGGAGCAGCTGTTAATCTTAATAACATCTGAGTCTTCGTTCATTCGCGATTCATATGCGCTGCCTGCTTCGTCACTGAGTGCCTGCCTGACTGTCACAAATGCGGGATTAACATCACAATGCCACGCCACTGGATATTTGATCAGTTCACCGTGACAAGATGGCCTCCTACATGCGCCTGGGTAAGCGTGTCAAGCTGCAATGGGCGGCAAAAGAATGGTTGTATTTGGCTCTCAGGTGATTATAACGCTAACGTTGGAGATGACTTAGGAGAATAGTGATAGTGATAGCATCACCTGAATGTGAGTGTGGCTCCGTGAGATACATCAGGTAATGCCTCTTAGCGAGCAAGTCGAGCAATGCACGACAAAAAAAAGACAATTAGTAGGCACACAAAAAACGTTGGGAAACTGTTTCGCCTGATTTTGTTTTTCTAGTGTCTAAAATCTTAGAAGTGACATGTTTTACGATTTTACTAAGATATACCACGTTTGTCTCAAGTCATCGATTGATTTTGATGGAAGGCTTGTATTTGTGCTTGAACAAGACAACTAACACAGTTCCTCGGCTTCTTTGGTTCTCGTGCGTTGATGGAGCGTTTTAAAGTTGCGCGCTTAAACGGTGGCTCGCACAACTAATAGGTTTACAAGCATTGGTTGATCGAGGAAGAATGCACAAAAAAAGTAAGGTAATATTCCGTGTGGCTCCAGGTGAGACGACAAATTGAAGGAAATCTTCATATTTGTATTTACGTAAGAACGGTCATTTCCACGTGAACGACAGAGTTGATTTATTTTTGGCGGCCACCAGAGTTCCAAACTTCCAACCCGTTCATCGCAGCTGATATGATCGCTAGGCGTCCAGTAAACATTGTTCTAAGTGGAAGAAGTAGGCGCGCAGCACGAGTATATGTGTGATTTGTGAGTATGCATCAGATGACTCATTATTATATAAAAGAAACAGTATATTGTTCTGTTAATTGTACACATAAAAATTGACAGGGCAGAGCAGAGATTGAGTAAGTGCTGCATTAAATGTATATACTCGCCACAGCAGCTCAGTGGATTAAGCGTTAGACTGCTCAGAGTGAGTTCGCAGGTTCAATTCCGACCGCAACGGTTCACCTTTAAACGGAGCCGAAATAAAAAAAATGCCTGTGTGCTGTGTTATTCGAGCGCACTTTAAAGAATCCTATAGGAAGTCGAAACTAATCCGAAGCATTCTACGACACGGCGTGCCCCAGCTGCTCTCACAGCCGCTCTTCCGGAATTTAGCACGTAAAATAACATAAATCTTTTTATGAATAACATGATCATTATTAGTCGATATCGATTTTGGCTCAGGTGATACGCGCCAAACTACATTCCTCATGTTGTAGCCTCATTATCATTTTAGTTTTTCGCGGACTTGGCCTTCCCTGGGAAGTTGTGCACAATGACTGCATATATACGCGCACTGCTTCGTGCTCAGTCAGTGAACTTAATGTGCGCGCGCATAGTTTATTACACCAAAATGAAATGTAACTGTTTAGAAGTAGGAGCACGTCAAACTCCTACTTGTACACGGTTCCCACTGAACAACAAGATTTAGAAAATGCTTTTTGGGCATTAGCTTCAAATATTGGCCATTCGTTTGGAACAAGTAACCTTGTCGAAACGTTGGCCACCGGACTGAGGGCTCTCCTCGCGCCCCTTGTTCAAGTTTTCGGCGAAAGAGGGCGCGGCAGATGTTCGGCCTCGGCTTGAGACATCTTATAAGTGCTTCGCACAGACATCGTTGATCGCTTCTATCACTGTCCGGATGTGTAACTCGTAGCCTTCTTCTCTGCAATCAGTTTCGGAAATTAATCCTGCGAAAACTGCAGACGGGCCCCGGATGTTTGCAGGCCACATGCGTCTCCTCGATAAGTCGTTCAATGAGTGAATGAGGAGCTCATGTATATAAATTTACCGTCTGCAGGGTTGAAAAGTACCATGCAGGAGCAGGAACGCGGAAAGGCTCTCGCGTTTGAAGCAAGGTCCCCCTTCCACCGCCTACGGCGGCTGCTGACGCAAGCCCAAGATCATCAAGATGGGAAGCCTTCCATACGGTGAAGCGCTGGCTTTGAAGCGGCCGTCCTGCACAAAGCCATAGCACGTCCCTGTGAAGACATACCCACCGCCGCGGTCAAAGAGTGAAAGTGCGGAGAGGTGTCTGTCCGCGCGTTCGACCACTCAGGCCGCGGCTCCATATTGAAGACTACACGCGATAAGAGGGCGGGGATATAGCCCCTCGCCCTGTAACGCGCGGGGAGCGGCTGCAAAGCCTCTGACCATGACCTGAATGCGGTCACTGTACAGGGAGCTGTAGAACAACAGCACTCCAGCCGCCTTGTGTTGTTGCCGTAAAGCTCAGAAAGCAAATACATATCACACGCATAACACATAAGCAATTGCGCCGTAAAGTAAGCACAACTGCGAGCGAACAAAAGAGTGCATGTCCTGATAGTGCTCCAGATAAGAAGAGCCACTCGCGCACGGGAACACTGGCAAGCCTGCCAGGTTGGCGGCGACCTTCAGCAGCGAGCCGCGATTACCCGAAACCACATGCACGGCCTCTGTTGTCTTCACGGTTCCGCATGCACGTGAACTTCTAATATGTAGAATAACTTATTGTGCGCGGCTTCAGGGAAAATAAATGTGGGAATATCTTAACAGAACACGCCCTCCAGGTTCACTGTGGCCTTTCAATGAGGTAATAAGTATACTTCGGAAGCCTGCAGACTTTCTCTTTAGAAAAAAAGGAAATTAGTTGACCCCAGCTTTCGTCCTAAGAGGCAGCCCATGACAGGTATGTTCTTTGCGGAGTTTCCGACAAAGGCAATCAGGGCTTTGTCTGCGGGATCTAATCTTTCACCGAGATTTTTGTGAAATGTCGTAGCGTGCGGCAGTCGAACGGCCGCACCCAAGAAACAGCGAAGACCGAGGTGCAGGACAAGGAATGAGCGTTTATTCGTCTTACGCTTCGTTTATGAGCAGCGGTAGCTTTATCCGCTGCTGCTATCAGTGCGCGTGATGGCAAAGTGACGCGTCATGCGCTTGACGCTATCACATTTTGGAGGACCTCCTGCGATACCCTGAGCTCTTCTAGGTTCCAGAGAGCAACGATGACCGTCGCCATCGCTGTACGCAGAGCTCCTAAGCGCCAACGCATCCTCACCTGACTGCTCTAGCTGCAGAGGCTGGAACTTTGGTCAGTTCAATCCATAAGCCACTACTCTTACTTTTTACTTCGTCTTCAACTGGTGCACAATACGGCCACGCCTGACCATCGAGCGGCTGATCACACTACGAGAGCATTGAGGACATTGAGGCCGACATTAATCACTTGCTGTGGGACTGCCCAGCTCTCAAGCCTACAAGGATCCGGCACCTGATGGTAGCAGGTCTTTCACCAAGCAACCCTGCTTCATACATTGCCTGGACGCAGGGACCGTACCATCGCTCTCTACTGGACTTCATCAAATCAGCTAACCTTTTTCCATTCATTTAATCTCTACTACATCATTCATCACACCTTCACCCATCATTGATGCCCTGGGGCAATAAATTTCGCTTAAAAAAATGATCGTCCGTCCTGCCAGACAGGCATTAATACATCAGTGTGCTGATTCCGTCCCAGGCATTTTCGATCGACAGTATAGGGTTGCGCGATAGAGGATGCTTACAAGAGCAGTCTTCACCCAGCGCACTGTGAGCCAGATATGATTGAGATCGGTGTTAGGGTTAGTCATCCGGGGACTCACTGCGTTGCCACTACCATCAGTCCCTCAAAGAGCTAACGCTGCTCTCTTAACCTGAGACTAACTGCTAGGAAATCATCAGCTGCAGGTAGACTTAACACTGAGATGAATAGAAACTTAATCGAGTTGTCTGGCTCCATTATTTAAAACAGCCAAAAAATTAGGATTAAAAAATAAGCAGAAGTCACCAGCACTGACATTCGATTGACGTTTTATTGCGGAGGCGTATGCCCACATCTATTTCGGGCGAATAAAATGCACGAAGACAAAGAAGCACAATACCCACATCTTTATTTTTATATCGTATTACTCTTCTCAAAATAACTCCTCCAGGTATATAAATCATATCTGTCCAGCGATAGAGATGTTTGCTCAAGCATGTAAACCACCTTTACGTACGTAATATTTTTCAACCAGCTTCCTTACCGTCAAATCAATACGTTTGTTAGTGACTGATATTTGATAAAACGTTGGGGAGCACTTGTGTTTACATCAATAAGAGTGCAGTACTAAATTCAAAGTAATCGCCTTGTTCAAGGCACTTTAAGTCGAATTCAGAAATGCGGAATCGACCTTCGTTAAAAACAAATAGCTTCGTTAAAAAACAAATAGGAAAGAAGTGTGCTCATCGAAGGTACCTTTTCAGAAATAAAAGTCGAATTCGAGAATTCAGAATCGACCTCTTCGAATCTTATGACTTTCTGATGCGCGCGTTCCGGCCACTTTCATCTCTGAAAAGCTTGTTTCGTTGGTCTGACATAAACGATTAGATAACCACAACACGAAAAATGACCTCTTTTGTTTTCAGCGACCGGTAACCAGACTGTTTCATTTACGTTGACGCAACTGTTCAGCTTGGTTTTAAACACCCTTTGCTTAAATTGCCTACACCCCATATATATCGTTCGTAAATATCTCAGGGGTTTCCGAACAAGCCTGCCAACTCGTTTTTTATTCACTCAACTGCAAGATAACCTCCGCAAAAGTGGGGACTAGGAAAGCGAACAAGGATTGTACCATGATCAGATTCACTCGGGCGTCTCGAGATTATTGTCATGGACATTTCATCTTGATTTTGGAAAATTAAACTCGATGAATTAATTCAGACCTGTCTCAGCGCCGTAGTGTGTACCACGGAACGCTACTTCTATAGTCCACAAGAATCGCCACAGCTGCTTCTTAATTGCTGCCTCCGTTCCCGGGGCCCTTCGAGCTCGACCTACGCCTCTTTCACACACGTACCACAATCTCTGCATTGACACCCGGGGTCACTGAAGCACTGTCGCCGCGCGCTTTGTCCCACTGGCTCCGTTGGCTGCCTGAACAAAGAAGGGTGCACGCTCTGCTAACTCGCTGCTCACACCGCGGCACACCACCGCGATTGAGGCCATTCTGTACGCTCAAGGCTGACGCAACCTGATACCCGATGCCTATCACTGCCGCTATAACGAACTGGTTACCTTCCTTTGTGCTCCCCTGTGATAGACGACGTGCAACAGATGGGGTTTAATAAACTAAACTTAAAATATTTGGTGTCGCGCTTCCACAGCCGTTGTTGGCTGCAGGCGAACGTTTGTGACTAGGAAGAAAAAAAAATAAAACGTCTGGCTGCAGCTTCCGGGATCCAAGGGCCACGATCCTGTCTGCGTTCAGCCCTATACACTTTAGTTATCCTTCCACCTGCCTTTCCTCCTTCTCCTCCTCAACCGCATCGTATATCAACATGTGCAGGTGATGAACACAAATCCGAAACATGGGGTAGGGTGCATAGTGTAGGTAGTTCTTTTGTTTTTTTTTCAAAAAAAACTTGTCGAAAGGAAGCAAACTGGTAGCGACAGTTGTAATGATAGAAAGCAGACAGCTTGGTAGCTGCCTTGCCACCATTTCCCCTTGTTATTTATGTACAGGGGATGGACTTCTCGGTTTTTATTTTTCGAAAATTCGGCAGACTTTTTTCGGTGTTTATTTCAGAACGCCACTTTCGGTTTTTTTTTTGCGGCAAATATTATTTTCTGCATACGAATTTTCGGTTTTTATCGGTGAAACATATGATGTCCCTGTGAGGTCGGAAGTGGCGTGCAGTTTATATTGACCTTTTTTTTTAACTAACCCCTCATGTAGTATAGTATGTACAACATAAATGGCCGTCTCAAGAGCTGCCTTTGCAGACGAAAGTCATACAGCCGTAACAAAAAGCAAAATTGCCGTGAGACAAAAACGTAAGTGGAAGTTTAGTTGCAAAATTTTTATTGTCACATTCTTGCTGAACTCTGCACTAAAAGGGAGGACCTCGCACACTCTCCGCGTGCTGAAGCAGCAGTGGAACTGCTACTTAACTGGCGCGGAAGCCAGAACGCGACGCCTTCGTGCCGTTTATGCATGGTTTCGCATTGACGGTTCCTTATTACAGTTCCAAAAGTTTTAAATGTCCTTACAAGCAGTGGAAAATCCTACTTAACCAAGCGACGCCCCCAAGTCGGTGATAAGTCTGAGCAGACGGAATTAGCTAAGTGGTCGAGCTTAGCTAAGTGGTCGAGCCTTGCTATCTGCAACGGCGTGTCTTTCGCGGATGAATGCCTCATAACTCACAGCCACTGCTACTAAATTACTCACTGCATTCCTGGTTCCAGCACATTTCTAATTTGCTGCCCTGATCTACTTTAACTGGCACTGAATAGCCAGTTAGACGTGACAGGCATGCCAGAAATACTGACCTTCTTCGGTTAAAACACAATTTCAAAAAATGAATTCGGCGTTCTGTTATCGGTGTTTATCGGTTTAAAATGAAAACTCCAACCCCTATTTATGTAATATTAGGTTCTTTGTCTCCACTTAGTACGCATATTTGTGCAGTAACTCTACACATATTATCACTATATTCAGTGAGGCCATTTGCAAGTTACGGTTATAATATTAGCTGACAATGGGAGCTTTGTGGCGGCTCTGTTACTAGTACTACTCGATGTTTATGTGTCAGTTTCTAAGTATAGTTGCTTTGTAAGCAAAGTGTACGGCTACTTACTGGACACTGTATACAGGTTTTCTAGCTGTCGCACCATTCACTGTCACTAAGACGCTGTGGGGATGAAAGTAGTAGATACTTGCGCGTGTAACAGTATACTTAGCAGCCTCACGGATACAAGCGGCCTTCCTCGAAACTAGTACAGTTGCTAATGTCATATTTCGCTTCGCTTGAGCACATCGCTCAGGTGCACCGGAGAAATGTGTTCTGTTAATAATACCGTGCACACCTAGTGTTTTCGCTATCACCTTGTCCGCTTCTGGTTATAGTGCTATCGAATTATGTATAAAAAGAAAATAAATCGTCAGAAAGTAGAAAACGCATGAAAGAAATGTATCCAAATGGGCAGTAAGAGAGTAATGCCCTGAATTTTTTTTCCTTACTTCCACAAATTTGTTCGCTCAAAGCATTAGAGCTTTACTTGTTGGAACTCTGCCTGGCTAGTGCGCCCATTGTCACGTTTAAGCTAATACTGTCATCAGCGCAGAAATCCACGGAATCGTTACGAGAATGTATTAAAGCCACAGACTTAAGCGACCGCCTGTAGAGGGCGGACTTGTGAATTTTTTTTTTGCTTTTTGTTCGCCATAGCAAAGGAATGATGGTGGTCGAGGCGCATGACCCCTTGGGGGAACCTTTTACCTTTTAATTCACTAGCAACATATATCCCTCAATCGATGGAAGATCCGCGGTCTTTGTGTGCGTGTGTGGTGGGTGGACCCGCCTCCACCTTCCAGAAGCCCACGTTGCAGCCAGACAAAAGGCGACGGCGAAAGCTAATCCAAAGCCACAACTGGGATGCTATCAAAGCAAAAGCGAAATGTCGCATCCAATACTGCGAATGTAGATTTGTCGCGCCACATGGTATGATAGCCTGTGCATTTTTTCTTTTGTCTTTCTTCTCTCTACTACTTTTTTTTTCCTTTCCCAATGTGTAGAGGCCCCAGACAGGTTCGAACCCGGTCACGGCAGCCGCGTTTCAATGGTGGCGAATAGCAAAAGGCGCCCGTGTGATCAGGTGGTCGAAATAACTCCGGAGCCCTCCACTAAGGCACATCTTTCTTCTTTCACTCCCACTTTCATCCACTCCTTAATGGCGCGGTTGAGGTGTCCATCGAGATGTTAGACAGTCACTTCAGCCTTTCGTATCCTCAGATTTTTTGGATTGGAAAACGTTTATTATCGTCCTGAGTTATAAATGGGGTTGTTGGGCTTGTTGACTCTCATAAAACATTTTTTTTTGTGCCAACGGGCATTACGTGTATGCCTGCTTAACCTATCTGCATTTCCTTTGCTCTGCGCCTATACCTTAATCCCGAGTTTCACGCATCTAAATCCTCCATATAACAAGCATGTCTCCAAGCACGTCCCCGAATCTCCGTAAACTCTTATAAGCTCGTCTTGGTGTTCAAGCCCTAGTTTTCAAACACTGTCCCAGCTAATGAGTGCATATTTTATGAATATTTTTTTGTTTCAAGTACGAAACAAAAACTTGCAGATTTCCTGCCCTCCACCTGCACCTATATATTATAGTGTTGACTATACCACGTCATCCTACTTCGTAAAAAAAAAATTAGGCGATCTCAGCACCACAATTTAAAAAAAAAACATGCCATCTTGCGAATATTTTTTAAAGACACGAATGCGAAAATATGAACTGCGCCTCCACAAGACATTCCAACCTAGACGCCTTTAAAATGCGGCTATTTCTGAGCATGCACCTCGCAGCGTGCGCCGAACGAAATCATTTATTATACATCGTCACGTGTTTGCATATGCAAGACGTGGAAAACATGCAGGAATTTGCCGCAGTCCCAAGCAGCGCGTTTGCTCTGCAGTGTGCTTGCATATGAAACACGCTTGCAGGACGCCCGTAGTCTTGTTCGCGAAGTTGTTTCGTCACCCCCCCCCCCCCCCTTACCGTTTCGCCCTCTCAGAACCCGCGCCCACTTCGCCTTCTTTGAGAAGCGTGTTTACCAAGACACGTGTGCACTTCAGTCTTTGACCCATAAGACTCCCAATCCCCATGCGTGCCATATGAAAAGGAGTTGCTCTCCTAGCTGGTCGCAGACGTCACTGAGACGTGTTAAGAGTGCCTTACGCATCAATAAACGAGTATATGTTGAGTTCGCAATCCAGTGCTTACTCCCAAGGGTGTCTTCATAAGTTAGTGATGTCGACTTTCGTGTACACAGAGACAGCCGACAAAACATCTCTGTGGAGTTCGCTCGCAGACGTGCACAAGCAAGCGCGGTTATTTCCATCCTAAACGTGGACAGGCAGGGGACTATCCTTTCAAAACTTTTCTGGCCAAAGTTGGATTAAGCGGTTCTTTATGAATCTCCTGTTAACTTTATTGTGATTTCGTGGCTGATTACAGTCCTCAATGCGTGGAGCGATGCAGGGAATGCGTACAAAGCCTTGAAGTGGGCATATCTTTTGTGATTGGAATTTGCCCATATATCACTTTAGATAAGTAATAACAATGAAATGTGAAGGATACCATAAGGTTCACAAACGTTCTACCTCCTGGACTGCAACGTTTTGTAAAACGGTGGAATGAAGAACTTTACATTAAACTGAAAGTTCGGAATGTCCTCTTTCCTAGGAGCACACTGCTCTTCGACCTGTTCCCCGCTAGCACTCACGCACATTTGCCATGAATGCACCAATAGCGTCCTATTGTCGTATGAAGATGAAGACGGGCCCTGACGACGCCACGCACTGCCCTGGTCACACTTTCGTCGATGCGATGCCTGCTTGTGCTCCTTCATCTCTAGAAACATTCGTTAGTCGAGCAACCCAAGATTAAATTTAAAAAAAAGTAGGGCTGAGGCTTAGCCAAAGTGTTAAGCCTGGATATCTCGAAGCGAAAAGCGTTTAGCAAGGCGTGCCTCTCGTGATTCTGGCGTTTCAGCCGCTTGTCTAGCCTTGCACTTTTCATATCTTCGCTGCTTTTGAGTCAACTCCCACGCTACCACTTCTGGGTCTTCTTCTCCTCCTTCCATGGCGAAAAGTCGGACGACGGAGTCAGCAGCGTAATGGCTACGACGGCTGCGGCAGCAGCGACCACCTGCGCTCCGCGTGACGTCACTCGGTTTCGCGCATGCGCAGCTGTGGCAAATCTGTAGTGTGGCTCACGCGAAGCCCGGTGTTGACCAGCCTAGTGAAGCTTTTCTCTTCAAAATCGTCCTGTCGACGAACGACAGATTTCGCCTTGATGGCCTTGCTATTGCTCTCGCATTAAAATTATAGGCGGTCAATGCGACTGTTGCGGCAGAGTATGCGTTAGCATTAGTGCTCCCTTCGGACGAAGCAGCTTCTGCCGCTGACGGATTCAGACCCGTGCGAGCGGGTAGCGTTTTCCAGCAGTCCTTCAATCGCCGTATGACACGCCGTACCCTCTCTACACTCTCCCTCGTCCACCACCAGTCGTCTTCCCTTCCCCTTCCTCTCCCCTGCAAGTGGAGAGGGGATTTCACTCTCTGCTTTGCCACCTGCAAACCTAGGCGTGAGGCGGGCGGACAGACAGATTTTCCGGACATGGGGTTTGAGTGCTATCGCTTTAAAAGAAAGCCGCGTTTTATGCGTCACAGCGTTTCACGCTTAATCGATGTACCCGCGCCACGTGACTTAGCTTCATGGCGCTGCACTGAAACTCGGTCGCGACAGGCACATTTTTATAGAGGCGACATGCAAAAGGTGCGCGAGTCCCGTGCGATGTCAATGCGCGTTAAAAGATCTCAGGTAGGTCCTCCTTCAAAATAAAGTTAGGCGAAACTGCTTCGGTGAAACGGCGCACGATACGCAATAAACGCCCTGCACCCGCGCAGTTTTCGAAGTGCTCACGTGCTGGGAGCGATTCCAGTCGAGCAGCGACTTGGTTACAGACCGATGTTTTTACCCCGCGAGGGCAATGATGCCGAAATCGAGGAGAGACTACAGCATGCAATAGATATCGTGGGGAACTATGTAGACCCTAGGGGGCTGCGGTGCTCTCCAGCCAAATCTGAATTTCTCATATTCCGCAACATCAGATCCCTTGCGCAAACCCCACCGGCCATCGAACTCAGTATTCGCGGAGTCCCCATTCCTCGAGTGCCCAAAATTAAAATCTTGGGCCTAATTCTACAAGAACACGGCTTCAATGGTGACGTAATTCGGAAGCTTCAGGGAACCTCGCAGCAAATTATGCGACTCATTCGCCGCATTAGTAACCGCCACTCGGGCTTGAAGGAAAGCAATACTCTCCGTTTAGTACAAGCCTTTGTGATAAGCCGCATAGCTTACGTATGCCCTTACCTACATCTCAAGTCAGCTGAAAAAGAAAAAGTGGAGGCCATAATCAGAAAATGCGTCAAACAGGCAGTTGGGCTACCCATGCACACAGCGACTGAGAAAGTGTTAGGTCTCGGTCTTCATAACACCCTAAGCGAGATTATTGAAGCGGTAACCGTCTCGCAGTACGAACGACTATCGGCCACACCAACTGGCAGACACATTCTGTCCACACTAGGCATAACATACGAACGACAAGGCGGACCCACAACTGACCTTCCCAAACATATACGCCAGCTTCTGGTCATTCCTCCACTACCTCGGAACATGCACCCAGATTTCCACGCTGAACGTCGTACAGAGAGAGCCAAATCATTAGGCAAACGCTTTCTTAATGATACCTCTGTGGTATATGTAGATGCGGCAGATTCTTCGGCTGACAAGATGGTAGCTGTGGTCACCACGGAACGTGGTACACTCATAACTGGGGGCACTATACGCACTCAGCACACACATGTTGGAGAAGAAACAGCCATCGCTCTAGCCATTGTGGGATCCTCGGCAGAAACCATTGTCAGCGACTCAAAATTGGCTATACGTAACTACACGTTTGGAAGAATCTCCCCACAAGCAGCACGGATTCTGCTAAATTATCAGCCCACGCGGCGCATTCGCCTAATCTGGACGCCTGCTCATGCTTCCCTTGCTGGTAATGAGGCGGCTCATAACCTAGCTCGAGAACTGTCCCGCCGAGCTGGGTCGTGCAGCCCACCCGCCCTATACTCTGGCAAGGACAGGTTGTTTTCTTACAGAGAAATCCTGCAGCACTACAGGCTTGCAAGACTCAGATTCCCCCCAGCAGATAAAACGCTCTCCAAGCAACAGGCCAAAGCCTGGCGTAAACTTCAAACTAACACCTATCCAAATCCCCAATTGTGTAGCTTCTATTCGGAAGGACTCTACTCAAACAAATGCAAAAATTGTGATGCGAAAGCCGATCTAAATCATATGATCTGGAACTGCCCGCAGTCCCTACCCGCGAGTCACTTCATTACCGACTCTGCTCATTGGGAGGCTCTATTGCTCAGCCCCGACCCGGGGATACAGATCAAGCTCCTCCAGCTGGCTGAAGACGCCGCCGCTGCCCAAGGGATAGCGGCCGCCGTTTAAGCGGGGGGCGACTTCGTGTCGCTCCTCTATATCCGCTGGAAATAAAGTTTCACAACCAACCAACCAACCCCGCTATTGGGGCAGATAGTCTTACTACCTTATGCACCATAGAATCCAACCCAAGATAACACAATCCAAGAGCGGAAGAATCCATCGCAGGAATGCCATGCTGCTGTCGTATGCTGGTTACCAACGATAAAGAGAAGGGGAAGTTGCCAACATACTGCCGCGGGCTACCAATTTTTGCGCAGCAACATTAACTTGTCGGGACGGGCCCACCGGGGCTACGCAGAGACATGAGGTCATTGTTTATGAGAGTGAACGTGTGAACTCACATCTCCTCTTAATATTCTGCTTAACTAGCCACTTTCTTCAAGCGTTATTGCGATTTGGACGCCTTTGATGGCGACATTTTGGTTTGAGCAGTATGCGCCTACGTGCACACACTGAGCAGTTTACCTGTCCCGCTGCTACCGGGAACGGGCCCGGGCCGGGCCCCACACCGAGCTTGGCGGGCCTGACCGGGCCCGGACTGTGAGCCGCGGGCCTGGAACGGGCCTGGGCCTCAAAATTAATTCCGTGCAGTGCTATAATAGGGTATACATAGCACCCAGCTGGCACAGGACAGGGCTAATGGCAATGGAGAGACTTTTGTCGTGCAGTGGACCTGATCGAACTGACGACGATGATGACAATTATGACATACCACGTCGACTCTGACGCCGTCAGAGAGTGTCTCCCATAGAGCTATCTCCATAGTAAAGGTAAACGAATCAGGCGAGATCGTACCCAGAAAAACCCATGCCTTCTCCTATACTGGACCGCAGGAATGTTCGCCTGGTGGGCCTCGACCACAAAACACACGTGGGCCGGGGAGCGCGTGTCCGTGATCACGTGGACCAACTAAGTCCCAGGAGTCGGCGCATTCGTAAGGACGTCATTTGCTTAAAGGGCGCATCATTCACGACGCACACGCGTGTGATAAAGAGCCAAGACCGACAGGCAGCAGCCCGTTTGTTCTGCGGCAGCAGCGAAGCAGGGGTGTGACCTCCCAATGTCACGACCTTGTCACGGCCGAGGCCATTCCTCCCCTCCTCTCCACCCTCTCCCTTCTCATTCTTCACCCTCCTCTCGCTCACGTTCCTATGCAGCGCCGTTAGACCTCCCGGCCGCATTCGCGAGCTCATTAATGCGCTAATTGTTTCGTTCATCATGAGCCTCTTTCTTGCACGACCATCTCCTGCGCTGCCATCGCCTTTATTTTTGCATCCATGCGCGCGCGTGGGGTACTCAGCTGCTGCTTCCACCTGTAACAAGGTAACAAGTAGTGACGCGGCTGGACTTTCTTGCGCCCGAGGCTGTTCTCACGGCTGGTATCCTCAGGGACGGCATATCACGCGCTTCTGTGTAGGAAGCTTTCATGCAGATGCGCCGCATTTACGTGCAAGGTGCGTGCCTTCGACCGTCCAGCGCGGATGCTATATTTACTATCCCGATGCTCGCCTGCGATTCTTTATGCGATTCTCTCCCGCGGACGCAGGTCTCAATGAAAGGAAACGCATAAATGGGCCGACCGAGATAGATTCCGTCCCTGGGGAGTAAGGTCAGTGCTTTAGTTCCGCGTGGTGCGAATCGATTGTCGTAGGGAGAAACCCGTCTGTCCTCGCTTCCGTCTGCTTTTCCGTCGGTCTGTCCGTGACCATTCCGTCTGCACGTCTATTGTTGGAAGTAAATAACGAAGTCTTTAAATAAAGAAATATTACCCTACACACGTAAAGAACACATGTGCGCCCCAAATGTCTTTTTCTCTAGATGTAGCTGTGTGGCAAACTTGTAGCCAAGGATTGTAGCGACGAAGAAAGAGTTATTTCGCTTTCCAAAGCAAAACAATGCATTACCGTAGCAAAATAAATTGTACGGGAAAATAAAAGCTCGTGCGCTCACTGACGACAACGGCGAATGTTAGAAGTAGGCCCGAGAGAAGGAATGCATTTATGGAGAGTGTGATGACGTCACTACGAGAGAAGGACATGGGAAACTATCAGATAAGAAGCTGAGAGAGAGAGAGAGAGAAGTGGTAGAGGAAAGGCAGGGAGGTTAACCAGTAAAATGTTCCGGTTGGCTACCCTGCACTGGGGGAGAGGGATGAGGGGGGCCTAAAAGAATAAGAAGTAGTAGAGAATGCTAAAGTTGTTGACAAGTAGCTGCGAATAAAAAAAAATGAAAGAAGAAAACACTGCGATCTTAAGGTTTCACGACAAAGGTGAATGCGGGAGTTATTTAGAATGTGCAGCGAGGTTAAAAAAATAGACCTTCAAAACACATGGTTGGCTTTTCAGCCGAGCAATACTTCGGGACGAGCGCTACTAGATCTCTCTGCTTAAAAGAACATCTTGTTGGGCTAGTTGGTAATTGATCATTGTAATTTAAAGGCGCGAAAGAACAACACACACACACACACACACACACACACACACACACACACACACACACACACACACACACACACACACACACACACACACACACACACACACACACACACACACACACACACACACACACACACACACACACACACACACACACACACACACACACACACACACACACACACACACACACACACACACACACACACACACACACACACACACACACACACACACACACACACACACACGTCACACACACGCGCACACACACGCGCGCCGCGCCGTGTGTGTGTGTGTCACATTCTTAGCGCCTCTCTCTGTGAAGGGCACGTCTTTATCAGTGCATGATACCTCCTTGCTTTCGCTGTGTCATTGCTGCATGCTATTAATTCCATACGTGCAATTCATGAGTGATTTTTCTTTTCTTGAAATTAAGCAGCACTACATATTTAGACGAATACACAGAAAGACATGACAGAACGGGCGCCGACAATATGTCCATTGACACGTATGTTCGTTGAACATACAAGAAAGACGACAATGAGCGCATGCGCATCTATGCCAACAGAACGAAAAGGTCAGGAAAACGGGGGGGGGGGATGTCGCAAAACAATTTTTTCCAAGATGACAGCAAAAAAGAACTGTAGATTAAGGGTAGCAGACTGTATTTCATCGTCTAGTTTGTCTGACTATCATGAGTGATAGTCAGACAAAAAGCCTTTTATTGTGGAGTCAGATCAAGACCCGAAGTCGAGTGTTGGGCTGGAGCTCGCTGGTTATATCCAGCTCCGCCGAGAGCAGCCAAGTCGGTGTACCTCAGATCAAAACTTACTTTGCCTTCGGGGATGCGTCCGTTCGGTACGAGTATCACGGAAGTGCACTTCTGCAAGTTTCAGAGACCACGTATGACCAATGAATACACGCTGTTCTAGGACAATTACTCCGGAGAAAACTTTCTCTTGAGAATCGGCACAGGTCTACGCCTTCACCGAAACCCTCCAACCTTAATGCGATCCAGGCCGTTTCGGGGATTGGCCCAATTCGTGTCAGTGGCGCTTCTTGTTCTAATATGTTTCAGTTACAGTGTATAAGTAGTGATTAACAGCGTGATGTAACCAGCGGAAGAGACGCCAAACGTGACAGGACAATAGCGATTAGTTAGCACTGTGCCGCTGCAGGGAGAACGGCATTTTCAGCGAATTGCTCAGCCGACATCGTTTCGTCTGCCCTTAGGGGTGCAAATGAGTCTAAACTATTACACGGTTTCATTTGCCAACTGATTACCTGCCAGCATCATCCCGGTGCCGGACTAGTTAGAAAGGAAAGCTCTCATGGCAGAGGTACAGTTCAGGGGTGCGAAACAATTGCGTGGACTGATTACTTCCGTGTACTAGAAGCGTTACCCCGAGCCGTCGCTCCCCCATTCGTCACATCCTAATTGAGGCGGAACTGGAGCTCCCCGAGTATAAATAGGAGCTTCTCCTGTAGCATCAAGCGTGCAGGTAATGCGAGTCGCCAAATCACACACGAAGCTGGCGATAACGGGCATTCTATCCCCGCCCCATTACCCCTTCTTTGTTCGACGTGGAGTCGCCCACACGCGAATTGTTCTATTTGTACCCCACTTGGCACGGACGGTCTCGTGGGAATGCCGCGAGGTGGAGCCACAGGCCAAAGGGCTGGAGCCCGTTCGCATCAGCGACCTCTGGCTTAATGGATTGCGGAGCGATTGGAATGAAGTGCGAAGAGAATGGATGGCTGCTCGCGTTGTTTTTTCGTTTTTGTTGTCGTGGAGAAGGAGCTTCCTGATTGGTCTCAAAGGAGCACTGGCAATAGATTTGAGTTCTCAAGAGCCGATGAAGGTATAAGAATGCACCACATTTATAAGACCATCCCTCAGAACCTTCCTTATGGATGTACAGCACATCCTCGGTGTAGGTGCCCTTATTAGTCATGGGACATGATGTTCGTTTCATGAACGACATACGCATTCCAAGTTTTGATTCCTGCAGCGCAACGCATGATGAGAGCGTTTTCCGACGTTTTATTATATAACAAGCTGCTACTCTGTTATACAGCTGGTGTATGAACGATCGTAATCAGACCTGCTCCAAGTTTGACTCGGTAAACTCTGATTATCTGTACATCGCCATTAGAACAACGAGTGTTACCAGGGCACGTGACTCCGTGGCGGTGGCGATCTGTCTTGTTCGTGCAATCTCGGAAGAATGCGAGGCTATCCGGATTGGCGACGCAGCTGCGGTGGGGTTCGGCGAAAAAAGAAATGTGCCCCAGCTAGGAATCGAACTGCGGAATTTTCGATCGGTGTTCGGAAGGGTCACATTTCGACGCCCTCTAGAAGAGGTGAAAAGAATGCGCGAGCAGTTGCTCCGTAGTTGAGGAATTTCATGCTGTGCACTCTAAACAGAAGGGAGTAAAAGGAGAGTAAGCTCTCCTATAGTGCACTTCCTTTTATGAAATGGAATGCGCTAGAGGACTGTTTACTCCCTTTTCACTCCCATGTAGGCGTATTAGTGTTAAGAGTGTACGCACACTTCCATTCCACACGCACGGAGCTAAGGTGCAGCAGATGCGAAGTTAATGCTAGTTGTATCTGAGTCCCAGCTCACGGGGGCCCTATTTAGAACGCCTTTCGGAGGTATAGCCTACTTGAGGTACAAACGGTTTTTCCTCGAGCGCTCCGTCCCGCGGCACTGCCCACTCTTCGTCGTCTTCCACGCAGCACATAGATAAATTTAATGAAACGAAGGCAAAGAGGTCGGCCAGAAAGACTGATGTCTGGCCTGCTACTCTGCACTGGGGAAGGGGAGGAGGAGAAGAAAGAGGGTCATGATGGGTGACGATGTGGTGAGAAGAGAGATGAGAGTATGTGCATGCACTGATTTGAACGTACTAAACATTATCTGAAGTTTTTTTTTTTCGTTCACAAACACATCGCTTTCAAAGCTGCCTTCAGACAAACACAATAGCAGGCCTAACATTCAAACGAGGGCTGAGACGCAGACGGAACAGATAATTTTTCTTTTGGAACTACGGAAATTCTTGGTTTAGCAAAAACCCATGTTCTAACGGGATCACGTTTTAATCTCGATGTGCGTTTTAATATTTAATATTGCAGCAAGGACTCTATAGCAGCGATATATGAGATTAAAATGCATATCGAACACTAAGAATATTCAACCCTCCGTATACGACGAACGTTTTTCGCATTCGCCTCGCACCTGCGTGATGATGATGGTGACGAATCAGATGATGATGAACTTTCATGGCGCAAGGGCACCTGCAACCAAAGAGTGCCATGACACAAGGTGTTCTCGCTTACTCAAGATGGCGTCAAAGACCCATTTCCCAAGCATTTCACCGCAAAGAATCCGAGCCAGTGATCCAAAGGAAAGCTCGTACCTATTGACTTAGCCGGTCGGTACCCAGCGGCACTACAGGGATCGAACCCCGCACCTTCCGCGTCCGAGGCGGACCACCACTGGATGCGGTCCTCTTGCAGCTACGTTAAGCGTCACAGACGCAACGCTTAGAGGAGACTGCGAAGCAGCGGTCGCTCGTGTGAAAAACAAAATTCAAGCACACTCTTTCACAGATGCCTACACTTTGCGCAAGTACAAGGGGCAATTCATGAACGCGGTACTCTTACCGGCGAAAACTTGTTCTTCCGGGTCATCCATTCTCCGATACAGGCTGCCAGTGACTTGGCGTTTCTTCCTCACAAAGCACTCTGTGGCACTGGTGGTATACATTTACGTGAGCAAGGCGTAGTACGCATGGGATTTCCAGATGACGCGCGTCCTTAATAGGCACAAAAGGTCAGAGGGCATGTCGTCGGCTTCGACCATCGGATGATATATAGGAGGCCGAGTCGAAGGAAAATCCTTCCTAGACTTCATCGCAGTATGTGCCAAGGAAGTATGCGGCAGTTTAGAAAAGGCATGATCGATAGCTTCCGGCTCGGGAATCGGTAGGTAACCACTATGTCTGAAAACTTTAATTCTAGCATACCGCACTGGTTATTAATTATCAACATTAGGAGCAATTTTTGTTTGCTGCATTTATACAGCTGTGCTTAAGGGCAAGCGAGCGTGAGAGGGTAGCACCTATTTTTCAAAATTAAATTGGCTCAGCTCGAAATACGGCGCTTTTTCGACTTTGACAATAGAGCAACATCGGTTCGTTAAGTCTTCAGTTGGCGCCTGTTTGAATATTGAGGTATCAAATATATATGGCACGCCAACATCACATATTAACAACCTGCCCAGCAAATCAAGGCAAAAGGTTGTTCTACTCAAGCTTTTGCTGTCATCTCGCCTGTTCTAGGTAACTTCAGCCCTCCCCTTACAAACATTTCTTCAGACAGTCCATAGACTGTCCACAGACTTCTGTCTATAAAGTCTATAGAATCTTCGTAGAGAAACCTAAGAGAACAGTCTAAAGGCAATATCAATCATATAGACAGTCTATAGATGTATGGCCATACGCGTTTAGTAGACTTGTGTCTATAGACAGTCTATAGACTATGAATAGACAAAAAGAAATATCTATACGAAGGCAATACAGTCTATAAGTCTATAGACTGTCTATATATCATTTTTATAAGCGTCGCCCTAGTCCTGCCTTCGGCGTCTGTGATCCACGCAATTAATTCGCTCACTTGTTCTCTTACAATGAGGGATTGCGATAAATGAGTACGAAACCAGCGCGGTGAGGTAAAAGCCACCATGCCGTCACTGTTCTCCCACCCCCTTCTTCGGGACGCCGATCGCTGTACGTTCCACGGCAAAAGTTTATATGTGTTCAGCAAGAAAAAAGTGTGATACTCTCATGTAGTCCCAGCTGATTCTTTGATAATGTTGTGCTTTATTTAATCTGAGCCATAGGTGCTGAGTTTTATCTCTCCAAATTTAATGAGTTCAGAACGAATTTAACTCATTTCTTTGATTCTCGCTACAGTGTGCATAACGATATTACGCTGTTTGTGTGTTTTTTTCACAGCATAATATAGCTCCCCCTTTATGGCATGACTGTTTACACCATTATTTTATCGTGTCTACCAGTAGGCATTGCTCGGTTGCATTTGATTTCTTTGTATTGTGCTGTCCCACCCACCGGCAGTTTACGAGAGTACATTGATGGTTTTTTTATGCATCTACCCTTATAAAAATGATATATAGACAGTCTATAGACTTCTTATAGACTCTATTGTCTTCGTATAGATATTTCTTTTTGTCTATTCATAGTCTACAGAGGGTCTATAGACAAAATTCTACTAAAAGTGTATGGCCATAAACCTATAGATTGTCTATAGACTATCTATATGATTGGTATTGCCTATAGACTGTTCTCTAAGGTTTGTCTATGAAAATTCTATAGACTTTATAGACAGAAGTCTATGGACAGTCTATGGACTGTCTGAAGAAATGTTTGTAAGGGTAGTTTTGAGCAGGAAATGGTATAAAGGCTAAGTCCTGTCCTTCCAAATCCGCTGCGCATTTCTCGAGCAGTTGACCAGGCCTGCTTGTGCGTCGTAGAACTTCTTGGGTCACGTGTCCCCTGTTTACAGTTCTCCTTGGTTATATGGGGAAAAAATTACCAAAACTGTTCCGCCTGACGCAAGCCAGCACGATGCTTCGCATATAAATGAGAAACTAAGGTGGAGACCAACCCATGCTGACGCGTGCTTGACCTCTGACCTGCCCCATTGGAATTCGAATGTAGACGCACCTTGGTGTGCAGGGCGGCTTGTGTGCTTGAGCGACGAAATGGTCCGGGCAGATTTATCGAGAGTTAGCATACACCCTCTCTTTCGCACTTGTTCCTCGTTGCCTCAAGAGAATCCTGTGCATTTTGAGGAGAGCAAAAATAAATAACGCTACAGAAGGTTTGGTTTCTTGGCGAGAAATAAAGATACCATGTTAAAAATTTGTTTTCTTTTTCTACGCACGCAGACCCGCATTCCACTGTAGTAGACATCACGAGTGCGCTTTTTGATTTACGTTTGTGATCTGAAGCTA